>JAJJWW010010134.1:0-83579 GCA_023531295.1 Papaver armeniacum | reverse complement strand
TGTAACACCCCAAAATTCGGGTCATGGATTTAACCCAAATTCTAGATGCTACGGTCGGGTCTCAGGATTCTAATTCATTTCCTAAATCTTATATTTTTATTTCTAACCTTCACCGCCTGAATTTAATAAATATTCTTAAAGGTTTTTATGATTCTAAAAAGTCTAATGCTTACAATTACGAAAAGTAAAAAAAAATTAAAAATGGTACAGTAAGAATTCTGGGCAAAATATGCGCAGAAAACAGTTCCAGGCAGTCTCCTTGGCAAGACTCCACAGACCTCATTAAGAGTCCAAATTCGGAGCTTGACCCCAATTCTAAAACTAGACAGACCCAGCTTTCAAACGCACCTGGAAAATCCAGATTCGGAGTTCGTTTGGCCTGTGAAATGTATGCGCAAAGTAGGTTACAGAACTGCGAAGCTACAGATTTTCAGTTCAGGCCAGCTATGTTTCAGGGAACAGATCTCCTAAACGATAAATCCGAATGCTAAGCCCTTTTAACTCATTATAGACAAGACATAAAGGAACGTTTTTCGTTAAGAAAGTGTCGCCTAAATCCCTACCAATTAGTGCCAGTTTTTGCAGTCAACAGGGTACATAAAAATGTGTCAGAAAACATGGTTTTTCAACATTAAGTTTTAAGTAAAGCTTTCAAAGACAACCACCATTCAACAAATCCCTTTCAAATGTATAATAAAAACTTCTTGGGCAGTAATTTATGTTTCTAAGTCTCCCACATTTATTCTCTCAAAGAAAAACATCAAAAATACATGGAATTGGAACAAGAAACAATGCATGCTTTAACTAACGACTTCTCACTTGTTTCGCCCTTCGATAAAATCTGCAAAACGTCAATTGGGGTGAGATGACGGCTCAATAGGCTTACGTTCCCATCCTCGAAGAGATGCGGAAAACAAATCTCAAAAAAATGTAAGGAAGATATAAATAAGCAACCATAGAACTTCAAATCGTAAACAACGCATTCAACAAATAAAATCACAAAACCAATGAAGTCTTCGACAAATCAATTCATTTAGATTTCGGTACATTGAGTCCACGGCACGAAAACCTTGGTTCGTACACCCACCTATCGTTTCTCGGCACGGACAGCCGCCATCGATGGTCGGGAAGCTACGTTCCCATGGGGATCATTACCCATTTCACTATATCGGGGATCATTACCCGGCGTAAGATGGAACTATGTTCCAACTAACGGAAGACATGAACTCAATAAGTTTTCTTCATAAAACTTGCTTTGCTATCAACAACATAAGATTCATTTTCAAATGCATACTAACGATTCAAATAAATCAAACAACCCAAATGGAGTTATCAATTCAAGTGCATATGGGTTTACAACCGCCCAAATCTCAAAGAAGGTTTCATACTTGAAAATCAATGTTTACAAACGTGAAAGGAGCAAAATTGTTAGGTGCAAAGTGACTAAGCTTATATTATAATAATTAGATTAACATTTTCGGTGTTGATAAAAAGACATATGATGCTGTTCAAAACACTAAGTTGGAAAAGTAGGTTTTGTGGGTATATCTCTAGTAAACCCACACGAGACTATAACTCGTCCACTAGGGACACCTAGGGGTTCAAAGGCTTGTTATTTATGCTAAAAGTGACATTATCGACAACATGCCGATTCGATAATTGATGAATACAAGACCAGCAAATTCAAGTTTAACCGACAATTTGAACAACCGAAAGCATTTATGCTTTCACTATCATGTGAAATCAAACTTAAATTGGTTTTGAGTTTATCCAAATGGAGTGAAAAAAGAAGTTTCTCGAAGATGATGGGTAGTAAAGGTCATTTCACTAGATAAACCTGGCCAAGACAACGATTGGACAGCCACTACACTTTCTAGAGAAGCAAAAAGTCATTAATTCAATCCTAAAGGGGTGCTTATAGTCATCCGAGTACCCTATCTAATTTACCTAAACTGTAATGATTTTCCTTCCTACCCTTCCTAAAATTCAGAGAAGAATTATTACTAAAATCATTTGTCTCCTTCATTTTGTTTTCTAATGAGAAAGGTTCCTAAGTTTATGAAATTGAGAGAAGGAAACTAAGTCTAAGAGAGATTCAGAGATGTTAATGGTGTAATCAAGAGTCATGGAGATGATGAAGAGAAATTCATGGAACGAATTAGGGCTACGATGTTAATCATCAAATATGGGATTGTGTTGTGAGTATTCTAGCCTATTTGAGAATCTGGTGATGTTGATGATTGATTCAAGGATTGTTAAAGCATGGGTTATCCTTAATTTAGATATGCATTTTGTTTGAAATTAGTAATACATGAATTGGTTTTGTAGGTTTGATTCTAATGGTGTTGAATTGAGAAGCACAAGGAACACGGTCTGGTTATGGATTCTGTAAAAAGTTTGTGTTATAAAAATGGAATTGTTGGCCTTGAGATGTAGAGTTGATTGGAGATGAAACGGGTGTTGGATCTGGCGGTCATAGCCGAGATGAAGAATGGGGGTGAGATGCTCTTTGTTGGATGAATTTGTGGTCGAGAATGGAGACACGAAAACTAGGTCTTGAAGCTGAGATGAAATGGTGGTCTGTGTTGGTGTTGGACTCGGACTAGAAGTGAGATGAAGTTGAAGGTGGGTTCCTTGAATTGGAATTGAATGGAGTTGAATAACAACGGATGGAGTCCGAGATGGTCCTGGTTGGCAGTTCAAGGTGCGAGGTTGAGCTGTATTATGTGCAAGAGTGAGTTGAGCATTTTGAGTGGGCGATCGTAGCTAGTGTCGAGTTGCAATTGATGGTGATAAATGACAGGTAGAGGTGACATAAATGGGGTTGTTTTGAGTTCATGAAGCAAGGTGGTAGCTGTTATGATGTTTTCATGAAGATGCCTAGGCTGTGAAATAACATTGCAGGGATAATTGGTGCTGGCAGTGGTGATGTGACTGAGCTGGAGCAGTGAAGCATGATGGTTGATTTGCAGCTGGGATTTGAGCAGCTAATGAGATGGAAGCAAGGAATGAAATGTGTGTCAGCCGATGAGCTGTGTCAGCAGGGGCTGAACCGACCAGGCTTTGGTTACATTGTTAGAAGAACAAAGAAGGCCTGAGTCATCTTTGTAAAGAATGCAACTGATGGCTGCCATATGAGCCTCTGTTGAGACGTCAATATCGTAATCGAGTTGCCAAAGGAATGCGGTCAAGGAAATGGAAGTTTGAGATGATTGGTTAGGAATGGAACTCAGAGATGATGATATTGAGAGATGTTCTGATTTATATGTTGTTGCTATGGGGAGATGTTGGTGGCCATGGATGATTGTGAGCTCATATTGGCAGGTGGGAAATGAAGTGAAGCATTGGTGGCGTTGTCTTTGTTGTTGCTTGATGGTTGAATGGAAGAATGTTGGCAAAGGAGATAAGAGAATGGTGATGTGTTGCAATGGGTCGTGGTCTACGAGGAGATGTAGGTGCAATGAGGCGATTGTTATGGGCCGGCAGGAATTAGGTTGCAGTGCAGTTTTAGATGGTTCATTGGAGGATTTACGAATAAATGCTGCCATTGTTGATGGGAGATGGATGCACGCCAAGATGGCCGGCCAAGGAGTGGTGATGCACAATGATTGTTATTGCATAAGTTAAAACTGTGCAATGGCACATATAAAGCCAGATCAGGCTAGTTAGAACCTGACTCGCCCGACAAGTCACCCCGACTCGCCATTGACTCAGTTTGACCGAGTTGACCCGGCCTAGTTGGATCGTTGACCGAGTTGACTCGTTGGTAGTGACCGGTGGACTTTGCCGGACACCGAGATACTAGAAACCCTTCCGCTCATTTCCGGCCATAATACCTGTTTTCCGCGACGTATTTTTGGACATATTTTCTACATGGGTTTCTCTCTTATGGGCTTGGTGGATTTTTATCTAATGGACTTTGAAGCTAGACCTAATTTTGGAAACAAGAGAGAGCTATTTAAAGGAAAGACTTCTACAACTTTTGGATTATCACATATTTTTCTTGGAACTTTGGAGAGCCATTTGTTTACGCTTCTAGGGTTTTCTTTTTGTTCATCTTCTTCTTTTCAATTAATATTTTTATGATGAACTCCATAGCTATGAGTATCTAAACAAATATTATTGGTTATGGGATAAAGTTTATTTCTCAACATGTTATATGATTCAATGAATTAGTTTTGTTTCAGTAATTTATTGTTTGTGATTCACAATTAATAGTGTTATATGATTTGATAGTTTGTTTGGTTTGAGTCCTAATCAATCCGATTTACTTTCATCTCTAGAGCTATATTAGGGTTTTCAATACTGAAAAGTTGTTTATCCCCTGATTCTAAGTAGCATAATTGTGGGTAGTGCTTGTAGTGATATATCCTACTAGTCACAAGTGAATCATAACTTTTGTTAAAACGCTTAGTGCTTTTACATTCGTTTGCATTGATTAGTCTTATTCCATAGAACTTATTGCTTTTAGGAGTTAAATCTAATTGTGCTTTTACACTTTAGGTTGCTTTCTAGGAAGAATTCACATATGCATCTTTTAATGTGGTTGTGATGAAAACGAGGAATTAGCGGGATATACTTGCAATCAAGGTATCCTAGGACTATTAGTAGATGAGAGATTAAAATACCAATTCTAATCATTGATGAAAATACATGTTTGTGAATGATACTATCCTGTGACCAATATCTTCTCCTTATTGATTATTCCAATTATTTACTTTGCTTTCAATTACTTTTATTTAGATAAAACAAACATCCCCCTTGGTTACCTTAGAAATCGAAAATCGCATAACAACAATTGCCTCTCAGGATACGAACTCTTCCTTACCTTGTGCTTCATTTAAATTTAGTGAGTAAGAAAGTGAAATTATTTTTGACGGATTGACACACGATCATGGTTTCAAAAATTTAGGTCTGAAAAAGCAGGACATGAAAATGCTTACGGCCGAGTTCTGTATTCCCATCCGTAAATAGGCCTCCGCGATTGGTATCTATTATTTTCAGCATTATATATGTCTTGCTGTTGGAATATCTAAGAACTCCCAATGTTTGTAATCTTTACGGTTGGGATTTATAAGAACTCCCAGTCGTAAAATAGTCGATCGTACGAGATTGGGAAATCCTATCCATAATAAGTCGTATATGGTTAGGTTATTCCTATCAGATATTTTATTGCGTTTAATTTTTTTCCGCGATAGTGTTTTGGCGCCTTGGTATTTCTATCCGTAATTTTGTTTCCTAACCGTAATAATTAGTTTTCTAGACGATTTTATATTACGCTTGGTTTGTCTAGCCGTAAGTGTTATTGTCTTTGAATATTAAACCGATTGTATTTTCACGTATAGGTTTTCCTATCCAATAGGTGTAACAAAAACCAAATTATGTTTCCTAGATGTTATTTGTTTTATCGTCTAGGTCCGATTACTTAATGTCCCATCCTAATTTTGTTTCAAATGCCTCCGACTATCCATTTTTCCTAGTAGTTTCCCGTGTCACGGCTTGGTTTTTGTCCAAATTTCCCAGTAGTTTTTACTTATCTACTTTTGGTTTTGGACTTGTTTGTCTTTGAACATAGGAAAAGAAAGAAAAAGAAAAGATCACAAGAAGTAACACCTCGTAGTGACCGACTCCATAACCTCACACAAAACCATTGGGTGAAAACGCAAGGATTGCAAGTGAAGTTGGAGTTGGTGGAGGAAGTGAAGTTGGAGTTATTTATTCTTTGGAGGAACCTAAGTTAGAGTTAACAAGGAACCAAGTTGGAGTTACGGAGGAAGTGAAGGTGTACTTGTTGTTCTTTGGAGGAATCAAGTTGGCACTTCTAGTGGTGCGATATTGATAAAGGTAAAGCCGTAGTTGAGAGAACAAGAAGGAGGGAAAGAAGAAGTATCCACGAAAAGAAACGCAAGACAAATCATTCTATGGTGTTTTTACTTCCAAGAAGAATGGGAGACCTTGGGTGAGCAAAAGATAGATCTATCTTGTTTGGTTACCAGTCATCTTGGATGATAGGGTCTGTGCCGCAAAGGTAATAAATCAAACTTAATATATATTATTTTTATTTTTTTATGGATATTTAATTGTTACAACTTTATATTCTTTATAGTTTCCTGATCAAGCGGTCCCGAAACTAAGGCATCGACAAGGAAGGTTTGTCCATTGGATAAAGAGCATCCAGGATGTGGTAGCTTTGGTAAAATCTCAGAAGTTATGGTCTGGAATTGAGGCTTTGCGGAAAGACATATGATGTTGTGACAAAGTTGTGGTTTAGAGAAACATTTCGTCTGAAACCATGACTTTTATAATTCCGCTCGGCGAGATGACTATCACTTCGAATGATGAAAACAAATCACGATCTTGCTTTGGAAGGAAAGGCCGTGTTTGAGAGGTTCAACAATTCTATTCCTTTTGATCAGCTTTTTACGTCTTGGCGAAATACCTTGGGTGGGGCAAATATGAAGCGGAAGAAGAGTTTGAGATAGGGTTTGAGCCGCGCCTAGAGCTAAAAAAGGCAATTTAGTCAACCGGTGAACTTAGTGAAACAGTTAATATGGCAAGGTAGATTAATTTGGTTTGTCCGAGGGACAAGTTTGAGATTCTAACCGGCAAAGATCGCTAGTGGAGAGGTGGTGATGACGAAAAATAGCTAGACATACGGCTATAGCTTACTTGTTGCACACTCTTGGGGAACGTCTTATTCCCTAATATCTCGTGAAATAAGGTAAATGCTTGTTATTTGGCAAAGGGTGGGCCTCGATCTGGAAGCAAACGAGGTACCTAGGTCGGGGCACCACCCTCCTTGCTAGTGACTGACGATGCTTTTTGCAAAGCTTCTAGGTGGAATCGAAACGCAAATTACAGGTGTGTTGCTCTTATCCGAGGTATCTTATTCTTTTGTTTTAGTATAAAAATATTTATTTATTTTACTTTTATATATTGGTTTGTGCGTAGTATCTTATTTATAATTCTTTTTATTCCCGTAGTCATGGGCTTACGACCGTTTTAAATGCTCGAGGCTTTAATACAAACCGGCCTCTGAGAAACCTACATGAGGAAGATACCCATTTGGAGTGGACCCAACACAAGGCTAAAGAGACGAAAATGGTCGATATGAGGGAAAAGTTGGATGCTTGACAATTGATGATGTGGTTTTGATCCATAATTGAAACTTGATGAGGATGAAGAAGATGAAGTTGAGGCAGAAAAGGTTTTTCTAATTTGGCGACCTATATGGGACCTTTTATTTCATTAAACTGGGTTAAATCATTTTATATCCTCTTAGAATGCTCTGCCAAATTGGTATTGTGTAGAAAATTCTACCCAAGACTCTCGTTTTACACTTGAGCGTAGCCAACTCAAATTTAAGGACAAAGATTTCAAAATTGGACTCTATGAACCAGCAAGACTGCTGATCGAGCATTGGAATGCTTGTTCCAAACAAGTAAACCAAATGAGTAGAAGAGCGCTTGAAGCTTCTCATGGGACCTCCGATGCGGATGAGAATTACATAGAATGGTATCAAGAGTGGGCTCATCCTTATGTGGAAAATTTGATCTCGAGAGTGCGGAGACATTTTAAGAATGCGAAGAAAGAGAGTTCAAAATCAAAGGCATCAATGAATGAAGAAGATTATTGGGAGAAGGTGGTGGTACGAATAGTACTAATTATGTTTGTATATGTTGTTTTTTTTAATTATCTATGAATAATTAGATTACGTGTGTTTGATATGAAAAAATAGGTTGAACGAGTTAATTGGGTGGTCAAGGACATCACCGTATGATTAATTGGTGAGAATTGAATTCGACACAACAAAGATTACTCTTGGAAAGGGCTAGGTCTCCTTAGGAGGTTTATATGCTTATGAAGAGGACCAGGCCAAGGAGAGCTAAAAGGTATAGATCTCATTCTTCTAGAGACGACTTGCCCCCATGAGCAAGTTCAATCTGAGCAAGGAAAAGGAGGTCGAGGTGGTAGAGCTAAAAAAGGTGGTCGTGGTCGAGGTGAAAAAGGTGGTTGTGCTGGACCAAGTGCCGAGGTGGACGTGGTGGAGGTAAAAGATTCCAATTCAAGGTGGCGATGGTCGAGGTAAAAATCTAGAGTTGTAGAAAATGAGCAAGAGGACGATTTGGATGCGTTTATGCGCTCGTCTTCGGAGGAGGCATTAAGTGAATGACTATTTACTCGTTTTTTATTATTTTACTTCATGGATCTTTTATTATCTAAGACTTTGTCTATTTACTATTTCTTTGTTTGGTTATGGATTTGGATGGATGAATTTTTATAACTTCGCATGTATGAATGAATGTTAGTCTTTCCATTTGTCTAATCTAAGAAAAATGAGGAAAAAATCAACATTATTATGCTTCACATAACCTAGCCGAAAATGCATAGAATTCTTGTCAAATAAACTTGCACAGTTTTTCGGTTAGGAAATCCCGACCGTTAACATAAAAACGGTTAGGAAACGCAACTGTAAATACTTTACGGTTTGGAAATACCTAGCCGTTTATTGCTCTGGTAACCCAAAAATAAAATGACTCTTGGTTACGGCTACATATCCAGGCCGTGTATCATATTTGCTGTTAGAACTCCAAACCGTAATTTTCACATAAATTTGCAACTCTTGTTTACGGCTTGGTCGACCTTTCTATTTTCTGACCGTAACTACAGAACGGTTTGGAACCCATCCGTGATATATTTACGGTTGGGAATTACCTAGCCATATATCACTCTGATAACCCAAAAAGAAAATGGTTCCTTGTTACGACTACATATCCAGGCCGTAATTCTGACATAAATTAACAACGCTTAGTTACGGCCAAAGATACCTAGCCGTAAATCTGACATACCACAACCCCGCGGGTTTATACAGAATTACGGCTATGTCTTCCTTTCGAATTTCTAGCCATAAACACCTATAATTTCCTTTTGTACCACATCATATCGGCTAGTTTTTTTAATTTTGAAAAATAGATCCGTTTGAAGACTGATATATAGAAGGTTCTAGTTGTTCAACCACTTATTTAAACTTGAAATAACTCCACCTCCATATAACCACCCATTCTAAATCAAAACCACACCTTCTACATCAATAATCTCCACCAAAACTCCTATAAACTCAATGCAATGTACTCGGAGGATAAACCCAACTTTACTTTGGAAGAATACTTATCTCTTTGCAAAAATTTTGTACTATGCTATCCAAAGAGGGGAAAAGAACGAAGGAAAGGTGGTTTACCAAGTCAATCATATTGGAGTAAGATTTTTGAAAATTTTTGTAGTGAAACTGGTAACACTAACAACCGCGATGGGGTTGAATTGTATCTTCGATTTTCAGACATACGCAAAAAAGTGAAAGAATATATGGATTTACTTCGTATGTGCAAACAACTTCGACTTAGAGGTGAGACTGATGGAGAAGTCGTAGCTCAATCTAAGAAGGAATGGAGAAAATGGAAATGTTATAATTTCAACTTCAAAGCTCAATTTGCCATCATCAAAGACTTTTTGATACATCGAAAGGGATGTTATTAAAACCAACTTTGTAATGGGGATCTATTAAGTATGTAATGGGTTTTATTGAGGTCCAATTAATGAAAGTATTACTAATTTTCAATCGTAGTATGTATTCATGTTGAAAATCCAAATTTCTCAACTTACATATTCATTTACGGACGGGAAAAATATGTTATCCTAGCCGTAATACAATCTCAGGAGATTCTGGGAAGAATAACGGCCAAAAGTTCTTCACTTCCCATCCGTTTTTTGTGTTCACGGCTGGAAATTCTTCATATCCTAACCGTAAGTATTGTTTTAAGGCTGGTTCGACACAATTTCCCAGCCGTAACAAGTAAAATTTTCAGATTTTGCTCTGATTTTTAACGGATTTGAATCGATAAATTGATGTTGGGAGTTGATTATAAGGTTATCCCGAGTTTTGTGACGAAGGGTTTCATCATTTTTCTTCAGATGTTTTGAAAAAAAATTCACCAAAATCACCATTTTTCCTTCTTCAAAATCAAAATCAAAATCAAGGAAAATCAAGTTTTGATTTCCAAAATATTAATCATTTGATTAGTGTAATCCATTTACTAATACTGATTAGTTAGCTTAATCAATATAATTAGTACTAATCATTTTATGGGTAGAATAGGTATTACATAAAATACCAGGATAATGGGCTCTATGCATTGCTATTTCATGACCCCATAAGCCCCCAAATTCCCCTCCTTTTTAAAGCCCTAATAATAGGATTCTTTAGAAAATATCCACAACTAAAATCTGTGCAAGAAATATTCACAATTAAAATATAGGATTGTTTCACGGTCATGAGAATAATTTGTATTATTATTTTTGTGACCCTTAAGCTAGGAGAATAAGACGCATATTTTCTAGGGTCATAAGAATAATTAAGGGCTTTTTACAAATCTATGCCTGTTTTTTTTATGGTTTACAAAACTAAGCCTCTTTTTTTATTTCTTACAAAACTAGGCAGGTTTTGACCAAAAATGATGGATAGATTAGCCCCGTTAACTGTACCTAAAAAAACCTAACAGTCCTTTGAATCGGTAATTGTGACCCAACAAGACGTGTTGACTCTGTATGCGACACCACACACTGCATACGTGGCAATCTTATCTTCTTCTCCATAAGTGAACATCTTCACCACCATGGAAATCAACTTCTCTTCATTTTCAGATCTGAAAAAATGGGTGGTGGTCTGAATGATAAAGCTAGATCTTCAAGTAGTATGATAGTGTGTTTAATGTGTGAAATGAAAGTAGATCATGAAACAAAGGCATGTCCTTGGGTTTATTCAAGGTGCAAACATGTACCTTGTAATGGAGTAAGAGCTTTGATGAGGTCTAAAACAGATGAAACTAATGGAAAGTTGTTCTTGAAATGCTTGATTCCCACCTGCAACTACTTTGAGTGGTTTGGTCAACCTTATTCCCATACTTAAGCACTTCCAATTAAGATGTTTTGGTAAAGCTTCTTCCCATACTTCAGAACTTCCAATTAAGATTCCATCAACTCATGGTTGTATTGCCTGTGAAGAAGACAATCATAGTGTTACAAACTGTCCTTCAGATAATAAAAAAATGCTTCAAAGACAATTGCAATTCTCAATTAGAATTGAAGGTATGTAAAAATTAACATAATTTCAACATAGCATACCTGGTGTGCAAGAAGAAAGCTTGTGATGCATTCAGATAGGCTTCAGATGCTCTTGTTATATTGAAACCAAAGAAACATTGAAGGGAAAAGTGTATGAAATATGCAAGGAATTTAAGAAAAACTTGAAAATGTAGCGTGCAACAATTTTATAATAAAATTATTTGAATTTCAGAACTTGCATTGTCTTACAAAGGTATATCCTGCAATAATCCATTCATCCAATTACAAAAGATAACCAAATTTAAACAAACACAAAATAAATCCAATTGTTGAGATCCAAATCACAAAACAAAAAAGACCAACACTAACAGATAGAATCAGTTACAAAAATAGAATCATACTTTCATGTACTTCTTTAGTGTCTTCTTTCCATTTGGATCTACAACTGTGAAGGTAAATTTGTTGGTAACAGAAACAACATGGTTGTTAGTCTGATTGAAAGAAGGTTGAGAAGAAGCCTTTCTCTTGGTCCCTTGGACCGATTTTGCAGCACCTTGTTTAGAAGATTCACCAACACATGTTTTTGAACTGTTATTGATCTTCATTCCAGCCTTAGCAGTACTAGATGCACCTGCAGAAGAACTAACATCCACTTTCTTTCTGTTGTACTTTATTTTTGATGGTTCAGGGACATAATTGGTTGATTTTGAGACATCAACACATGTTCTAGGCTTGTTGCCTGTTGGATTCTTTCCAACCTCTCCACCAGCACAAGTTATTGCATAGTGACCAAAAACACTTTTACACTTTCTAATTTTCTTCACACGGTGAGCTTCATCATAAGAAGGAATTCTTTTCTTCCTTGGTATTCCAGTTTTCCTTATGATAACAGAAGGATTAATAAATTCTACCAATATTTTCTGCACAAAAAAACAAATAAAAGATATGAGTTAAGTGTTCTGATAGCATGTATGAAACCCTAAAGGTTGTGTACTATATAAAGCATGTATGAAACCCTAAAAGAATCTTTGTTATTATTCTATATTTATTGCACAATAATCAATATAATTTCTTTTTAATAATACAATAAAATGTTTGTTATTACCCAGACAATTTCATCTGACAGTGGTTCAAACTCTGGAGCATAAATGAACATAGGACTATTTGTCTTCTTATGATGAATGCACTTCACCATAATCTTCAAGTTGTTTGAATCACTTAACTTAACCCGGTGTTTATGCTTCACACAGTAGGCCCTCAAATGCTTCTTGAATGCATGTCTGCTAACAAATTTGCCTCCCTTTACCAGGCTATAAGGATCCAATTGTTGAAAAGTAATACCCTCATGGAACATCTCTTCAGCTTCCTCTTCCTTAAAATGCTCTGCATAGTCTTCCTCAAACTGTGTGTTATCATGAGACTTTATACATTTATGCCCATTGGACTCAGAGCAATGTTTTGATACTATAACTTCAAGACCAACAGGTTCATTTTTTTCTAATACAAATGCCAAAAAACAAGTGAATCAATGAGAGTAATTCCAAGTACAAGACAAACATTAAAAAAAAAAAAAGACACATAAACAAGGGAATAAAGACAATATTACCTTCTTCTTCTTTGTCATAGGTCAAGTCCCTATAATGGTCCTCTACAAAGCCACAAAGACAAGGAAATTAGTACTAAACAAATCTCAAATTAAACTCAATAATAAATATTTCATTTTTTTTTTAAAAAAAAGACAATTTACCTTCCTTGTCATTCTCAACCTCCACCTCACCAAAGTTTAGATCACCACCATCACTTTCACTATCACCACCATCACTTTCAGCATCACCTGGAGCAACATCCTTATCATCACTTCTCTCACTTGCAGTACCATCTGAAAGATACCCATTCTCAGCTCTTTGTAGAAAAAGCTTGTAATTATTGTCATCTTGTTCTTACCTTTCATATCATGTTACATTGTTCAGGTCATCATCAATATTACATTCATATTCTTCAACATTTTTCAAGTGCAGGACATACTCATCACTTTTCTTGTACTCTTGGGTAATTGTAAGCAAATCTTCCACCACACAAGCCTGTGTTGCATCTTGAACCCAGTAGTCATGATTGAATTGTTCCTCAAATCCAGGTATCTCATTAACTTGATCACCTATACTAGCTTCTATGTGTTGAGTCAATTCTTCAGGTATCTCATTAACTTGATTACCTACACTAGCTTCTATGTGTTGAGTCAATTCTTCAGGTATCTCAGGATTGTTCTCAGCTACACTAGCTTGTGTGTGTTGAGTAAATTCTGGAACATAGACATCTTCATCATCTTCATCAATTAACTTTCTTGTAGGATTCTTCTTCTTGATCCTAGCTATTCTTGGACTTCTTCTTGTGTTGAACTACTACAACCAACTGGTTTATTTGGAATCTTAGAGACTGGCTTATTTGGAGTCACATTATTTTTGGGTGTCAACAGAGGTGGAGGAGGCTGTGAATCTGCAGTAATCTGAGATAAATCTATCTCACCATTCTCATCTATTGGCAGCACTTGCAAATGCAATGTAACCCAACCATTTTCATCTTGAATTGCATTTTCCCAGAAAAACCAAAACTCTTGATCATTAATGATGGATAATGGTAAGCATGGATCAACAAACCATAGAAGGTCTAATGTCTCCCTACTGGTTAATCTTAACATATGACTAATCCTAGACTTTAAATGATTCACGCCCATGTCTACTCTGGACAAACCCTTAAACTCAAATCACATTGCAGTGTTGATTACGTCCTTAACCTTAATATCTCTGGTTGGAAACATGTCATGTTGAACCTCATTTATAGCCTCATGAACCACTTGCTTCTACAATTAAGAACAAAGTATATCAGACAAATTCTGGAAACCATATCTAAATCATTATCAGAAAAATCATAAAAAAAAAAACCTAGAAAAATCACTTTCAACTAATAAAATCAGAACAACATATTATCGAAACCCTAGAAAAATCATAACCATTTTGAAATTAAGAACAACATATTATCGAAACCCTAGAAAAATCATTATCAGCAGAACAAATTCGAACATTGATAAAACCCTAAAAAATTTATAAACAGAGAAAACCCTAGAAAATCTAATCACAGCAAACCCTAGAAACAAAACCCAATACATATATCATGATTACAATCAACACCGAATCGCTAAAATCAGATTAGAGTTTTTTCTTACCTCTCTGTAGAACGCTTTTTTCGTCTCGACATCTTCACTACCAACAAATCTTTAATTCAATATTCGAATCTCTCCTAAACAAACACTATTTCACTAATATCAATCTTTATTATGATAAAACCCTCTCTCAAGACCAAATTTTAGCAGAGAATAAAACCCTCTCTTAAGAACAAGAGAGAAGAAGGAAGAAAATGAATATCGATCTCTCTCTATTCTGTTATAAGATGCCTTTTCCCGCATAACGCCACGTGTGTCGATAATTTCTATGTGCGTCTATATCCTAGTTGTTTAATGATCATCGGGATGTCAGCGATCTTAGATTAGGCATTCAGATCGCCACACGTGGGCGATAGTTACTATGTAACTGACACACGTACTAGAAGGTTATTTTAGTAATCTTCGCATATCCACGAGATATCGCTGAATGAAAGTGGATGGAATCCGTTTGATAGGCTTATATTTGTAAGGAATAAAAATAGAGGCTTAGATTTGAAAACAATAATCAACTCTAAAAGACCTATAAGTGTATATATTCCAATAATTAACTCTAACACTAGCTATTGTTCTTTTGGATGATTTGATCGAATTTTCTAATTGACTAACGGGTCTCCGACCCAAATACTGAATTGGACGAAGATTTTTTTTTTTACTCAATAAAATTCATTTAATAAGCAAAAAATATGTACAAGTGCCATGGCTATGACACTCTAACTAGCCAAAGTGACCATCCAAAATTACACAGCCGATTTGAAATGGTAATAAACCTCGCCAGGCCATTCTACATCTAGAATGAATGTTGGCCTACCTTCATAAAATCCAAATGCCAACACATACCTAAACTGAGAACCCAAATTCTAATGTGGAAATTGAATTATTGTCCCTGCTTTTGATGGGCCTTCATAATTATCCTTACTAACAATAATTATATCCCTACCCCTTCTAGAAGGAAATACTTAAATTTTTAATACCAAAAATATCCATGGTAAGACTTACAAAAACATCGTTTCTTTATATTTATTTTTAGATCTAAAGTTTCACTTTGCCTTTTCTCCCGTAAACAGCCGCTACCATCACCGTCGTTTCTCCCTCTTTTCTTTGTCGTCGTTAATGGTGATGATGTTGGTGGTGGAGGATATCATATCAATTTTCTTACTGAATTTCATAAATATCTATTTTATTAGCTGATTATGATGATGGTGGTAGCGGCGATGGTGGTGGTGGAGTAGGATATTTATTCTTTGTTTTGCCAGGTGTTGTTGTTGATGGTGGCGACGATGATAGAGGTGATGGTCATGGCGGTGGTCGAGGAAGATATAAAATCTTTATTCTATTAGATGATGACGATGGTGGTGGTGGAGGTGGAGGAGGAAAATATCAGATCTGTGTTTAGAATAATGGTGGTGACGACGGCGACGGAGAAGGTATGCATTTCAATCCACACTATGGATGCTTTTTAATGTTGTAATGGAGTTTTTATTTCTAAACCCGAGAGATGAAAGAATGATTTAGCCTGCATCATGTGATTAAAGTAGCGTAGGTTATAGATTTGATATGTGGTTATGTATCATGTCACACATATTATGCTTTTAAATATGATTTATTCATATTTTTTTTGTATTGCAAATTTTAGTGATTGGTCTATCAATTTTTACTATTCTGATAGTAATGGTATGGAATTGAATTCATGTTTCGGCGTTCATCTACCTTAGTAGTGGTGGTGATGGAGCAAGAAGGTGGTATACTCTTGGTATTATGAATATAGTAGTCTACATAGTTGGCACAAATATTTAATAGGGTATATGCTATCTGAAATTGTTAATAATGAACTTGTTGTTGTTTGGTTCTTATTGTTTTTGGTGTCTATAGCAGGTATGTAAGAGATGATGATCATTATTGTTTTTCTGGTTGCATTTGTTGATAGTGTTCCGGGTATAACAATTGTCCTTTCACTAAACCTACTTTGCTTCAGTTTTTACGGGATCAACTACTGTTGTTGATCCCATTTATAGGATCAACTCTTATTGTTGACCCAAATTTTTATGGGATCAACTACGGCTATTGATCCATTTAAGGGATCAACTCCTGTTGTTAACCCAATTTTTTATGGGATCAACTATTGTTGTTGATCCTTTCAACTCCTACTGTTGACAATATTTCCTTGGATAAGTATAATCATGCTTGTAGTTTAAATCATGTAAATTTCTTCCAATGTAGCATGACTGACTCCATATCAAATGATGCATGTTCGACTCACGCCAAGTTCACTCCATTTACATAGATCAACTGCCATAGTTGATTCCCTAAATTGGATCAACTTCTACTGTTGGTTCTATTTTTATTTGGATCAATATTGTTGTTTATACAAACATATCTGACCCGGTGACGGTGGCGGCGGCGAACTAGTGGTGGTGGCGGCGACGGACTAGTGGTGGTGGTGTAATGGTGGTGGTGAAGGAGTGGTGGTGGAATATTAGTGGTGGTGGCAGTTGGTAGGTGGTGGTTGTTGAACGGTGGTGGTGGAATGTTAGTTGAATGTTGGTGGTGGTGGTGAAGTGGTAGAGGAAGAAATTTGTTCCATTTTGAAATAAAGAAAAATATTATATGAATGAGGGTATTAAGGTAATCTAATTTTAAATGGATAAGGTTATTAAAAAATAGGGACATATTTATTGTTGTATAATAAGTATATATTAATTTGGGGTCAAAAGTAGGGACATATAAATAATGTACCCAATTCTAATTGGCTTGACTCATTTCGTTTGACCCTCTCTGCACATAATAATCCTGTTGCACACTATACAAGTACTTTAGGTTCTGTTCAAAAGAAAGTTTATCACTAGTATTATCACATTACTAGTATTTCCACACTGAGGCAAGCTGATACTTCGTATCATTAATCACCTATTGTAATTAAAGGGATACATAATCCAAAGCCTAATTAAACACCTTGAAAGCACATAAGCAGAGATTTTAAGCAGACAATATTGGTAGATTTGTTATTGTTTATGGGTGAAAACTACTCCTGCAGAATTTGGTAATTTGGGGTGTGGATGAGGAATGAATTTAAACCTTTAAACAAATGCACTTTGCGCGGTGAGTGCTTGTAGATTCGAGAGATCAATCGGTGCAAGTCCGGCCTAAACCAAGAAATGGCCGTTCCCGGACTTGTTTCGGTCACAAAGTGAAGGAGATGGGGTTGATCTTAGGGAGGGAAGCGAAGAAGGTGTTGAGATTGTGAAGGTGTTGGCTTGCTTATGACTTGTAACAAAGGTAAACATGCTTGTGATTGATGCAAGCAAGTTAGGGTGTTTGAATACGTTTTTTGTATTAACACTTGGTTTTCTGTCTCGTCTGAACTTGTGTTGTTGTTTGAAATAGGGCGGAGAACCTATTTATACAAGTCATTGAGCCTCATTCACGTCTCTCGTGGGAAGTGGAGGAAGTGGAGTGATGGAGTAGTGGAGTTGTGCGTTGGTGATACACGACCAACCTTGCCCACTTCTCCTGTTCATCTCTAACCGTCCATGACTTCCTAACACGTTCTTGTGATGGCGCGTTGCACGCTGCACGCTGTAGAACCGCCAGACCAATACCCAGTATGTATCCCCCGCCTTGTGACATGATTGATGTACGGAATGTGTGGATCGTGGATCCAAGAAAGATAGCATGTAATGCTGAATTGAATAACTTGTGTTATTCGGGAAGTCGATACTTGTGAAGTACCGTGTGTATTTTATGCGAGTCTTGCATTATGGTGTGGTAAAGTGATGGGTAATGACGCCTCACTAACCAAATAACTCCCGACCAGGGTTGTATAAACAAGTCTGGTGAAGTTGGACAGATGAGATGATCTCCGAGACACTCATCTCACGATCGTTAATGAATATTAGGGTTTTTGAAGAGGTGCGCAAGCATCACTCTTCACTTGGTCGAAAACAAGCATGGAAAGGGATTTGGAGAGGACCGACCCAGGGCATGTGTGTAGACAGCATGCCGGTGTGCACGTCCATACCTCACTTTGTCCCATGAAGGCGCGATCTAAGCCACTCAATTTGACCGGTAAAGTCGAGTGGTTGAGATCGGTTTGCGGCAGACCGTTGCCGCAAAGGAGTTGGAAACCAGCGTGAGATCCCTAGTTTGGGCACGCGTTTCAAGACGACCCATCTTGGTCGGTCTTGGTCGATCATACCAGCGTGTAGGTGGTATCTTTGGTGTTCACACCTATAACCGACTATCCCATGAAAACGTGATCTAAGCCACTCAAATCATCCGGTGAAGTTGAGCGGTCGAGATCGATTCGTGGTTTGGGAGGCGCGGCCATGCTAGTTTGGACGCACGTTTTGGATTGACCGGGCATGATATGCCTTGGCCGAACACATGAGGAGGTAGATGGGCCCACGGTGGTCATCTTTGGTATGACCGGCCCTTGTTTAATCTAATCTGTGACCCTCCATTCGTGCCGGAGAAGATGGACGTGCGTGATGACTTGAAACCTAATTTTGGCTTTCAAGCCGTGCGTCATCTCTTGTTTGGGTGATGATTTTGTCACGGCCAAACATTGTTGGTCTTGACCGATTGGTCAAGTGTGTAGGCGGTCCCACGGTGATCGTGTTGACATGCTCTGGGCCCTTTGAGTCTACATCTACACCCCCTCCATCTATACCTGCGAAGATGGATGGTTGAAACCGCTTTGCAACACATGTAATATGCCGCAAACCCTAATTTAGGGTTTTCCGTCCATAATGCTTGGTATGAACGGTTTCTTGGCAAGCTAGGCCAATGACCGACCATGCGGGGTCGGCCGTGGGTATTCCATACACGCTTGGGGGTGATGGAATTGATGCGGGGTCATCCAATCATGCTTATGGAGTTGGATGATCATGATCGAATCATATCCGGACCGATCTGGTCAGTCCGGATGCTCAATCGGGCTAGTATAACACACCGAGAATCGGCCAGACGGGTATTTCGTACATGGTTTCATTATAGTTCTTGGAGGTTCGTGTTATTCAGTAAGAGTAACACTTCGATCGTCATGCCACACTGATAATGAGTACTTTGGAAATACAAGGTGATATGAAATTCACAGGAAGGGATTGTTGCCACATGCTCCAACCTGGAGGAATTTCATGTATTCACGAGAATGGGATTGTTGCTACATGCTCCATTCTTGGTGAATTAAGTGAAGGAGTATCCAACACTTATAAATGGCTTTATCTTTTACAAGATGTCGCATGATTTTTTCCGGTTTTACAAATTTAACCTTAAACGAAAATCCACCATCAACATTAAGTCCCCTGCCTAGCACATAATGGTTACACTATTGTGTGGTAGGAATGAGATGGTGACAGTTAAAGATAAAACTTATGAGGCAAAGTTAGATGTTACCAGGAGAGACGGGTCATCCTGTCCTTGGAGTATGTTACGTTTAAAAGGCATATAGAGAGTGTTCCCCTAGTATGATGTTGGTCTTGCCTGCTTCGATCGACTTTTCTATGCCTGCTTCGGTCGAGGGCCCGCTCCGTGCTTGCTCCGCTCGATCATGGGGTTGCGCCTAATCGACGGACTGCTCTGTGCTGCTTCGTTGGTGGGGCTCTCTGCGCTGCTTGATCGAAGGTGGGCTTGAATTTCGTGAACATGATTCTCATGACATAAGAGAACCGTGTTGTGCAAATAAATGTGGTCCCGCCATATATGCTTGATTGAACGTGGGTCACATATCGTGTATGCCTGACTGAATGTCAACTTTATACCAGCCTCGTGCCCTTGACCAACACCGGTCTTGAAACTTGAGCAATACCGGACTTGACTTGATCAATACCAGACTTGAATATTAAGCAATACCAGACTTGAAACTTGAGTGATACTGGACTCGTCACTTGAGCAATATCGGACTTGTAACTTGATTGATACTGGACTCGTCACTTGATCAATACTGGGACTTGAAACTTGAGCAATACCAGCGCGTTGTGCCCTTGACCAACACCGGACTTTAAACTTGTACCGGACTTGAAACTTATACCGGACTTGAAATCAATACCAGATCGAAACTTGCACCTGACTTGAAATCAATACCAGACTGAAACTTGCACCTGACTTGAAATCAATACCAGACTGAAACTTGCACCTGACTTGAAATCAATACCAGACTGAAACTTGCACCTGACTTGAAATCAATACCAGACTAAAACTTGCACCTGACTTGAAATCAATACCAGACTGAAACTTGCACCGACTTGAAATCAATACCAGACTGAAACTTGCACCTGACTTGAAATCAATACCAGATCGAAACTTGCACCGGACTTGAAAACTAATACCGATCTTGAAATCCGTACCGAATTTGAGCCGGACCGGTTTTGTGTGCTCTGATGTGAGTTGTGTCTTGCCGTGTGTGACTACATCTCTCATGTGCTTTCATACAAGTTCTAACTCCTGCCTTTTATTTCATTGTGGAAGAAAAGAATCCCTGTTGAGATGTCTTCTGGAGATAATGCTGGTACCAAGTCAGGAAGTGTTGGCAGCTTCAAGGATATGCCGAACATTGATGGTGAGTTGTTCACCGCGCCCTTTCAACTATATGAAAATATCCGTTCCACAGGATAGCCCTCCTCCTATCGACTTCAGGGTTTTTCATGCTCCGCTGGGTCCTCATGAAGGATGGATGAGACGTATGTTGAGCAATGAGTACATCAAAGATAACTTGACTAGAGCGCAGATTGTTGATGTAGCTTGAGTGTTGAAACGACTTGAGAGGATGTTAAAGTGGCTTCTGGTGCGAACGTTGAGGTGGATCCTGGAGAGTGTTGAAGTAGGATTATGAAGCGAAAAGGGGTCCCGGAGAGAGCATTGAGGCGGCTCTTGAATAGACCAGTGAAGCAGCTTCTGCTGGAGGGAGCGTTGAAGTGGCTTCCTCTTCAGTTCGATATACTCTTGCGAATTCCATGATTCTTGACTGACCATCTTTCTCGTGTTGAAGAAGTCCTTGACTGACGGTGAAGGAACTCCATGCTGAGCCTCAGTCCCCAAGCGTGGTTTACATGGTTTGTTCGTAGTGGTTGTTGTCGAGCCAAATATGGAATATCTTGGACATTGTTTCATCATTGTGGGAGTCGTGCATGTGGTACTGGAGTTGGAGTTGACGGACGCACATGATGTTGTATCTCGGTGGTTTTCCTCTTGGTGCTCCAGGTAACTGCTTGCAGAAGGTCGAAGGTTGTATCGCCTGTTGGTGAGATATATGCCCCTACGAACATTATGAGGCTCTTCATTACCGGCAGGCCTGGTTCTTTCACTGTCTGATAAAGTGACTCGCCCGAATCTTGCTCGATATGGCGCGTGGACATCGTTATCTTCTTGAGGCTTCTCCCTTGAGGTATCGGCTCCAGTGGAAGATTGCCGTCATAGAGCGTTGATACGTTGCACCGGTATTCTTTAAACCAAATGGCAGTATGGTATAATAAAAATTTCCGAGAGGAGTTAGAAAAGCTATCTTACTTGCATCATGCTCGTATATCCTCATCTGGTTGTAGCCGCTACATCCATCCATGGAGGAGAACATGCCGTGTCCATTTGGTTGAATCTACTAACATGTCGATGTTAGGTAAAGGAGGATCGTTTTTGGAGCAAAGACTGTTCAAGTCTCTCAAGTCTATACGAGACTGATCCGAACTACAACCGTTTAACCGACTTGGATCCGGGTATGACATGTAGATGATGGGTGACCAATTTTCATCTAAATCCGGCATTTCTTCATATCTCCAAGCGAATATGTCCTGGTACTCTTTGAGAAGTTCCACGAGCTTCGTGCGTTTATCCGTACACAAGGTTGAGCTGATGGAGATAGGCCTAGGAGATTCCCCAACGATTTCAATCTCATCAGTTGTGGAGTTGGTGCCCTCTTGCAGCTGTTGTGGAGCATCTAGCACTTGCTCTTATGGTTCGTTGCCGTTGTAGCATTCCATTAGGTGGAGAGACCGGGTAACAGTCTCCCCTGCTAATTGATAATGGAAGTGTCGGTATACCGTTTTCCCTTTCTGGTCACGACTCACCATAAAAGTTCGCTCCCTCTTCGGGTGAACATGGGTCGTGGCTTCACAGGATGGAGAAGAATGCTTCGTCAACAAAGATGCATCGTGGGTACTAGCCCTCAATGATACAAGCCGGTCTTCTTCCTGAATTGACGCCCACGTGGGGAGTGGGATGCAACGAACTTGTCTGATTCTTTCCGCGGAGCTTCTCACGTATGTGCTGGTTTGGTTTCCCTCGAAGTCCGTACTGTGGTCGGCTTCCGTACGACCTTGCCTTGGAGAACCTTGGATGTCCTGAGAGTCTTGAGAGTAATCACATTCGAAGACGCTCCTGTGTCGATAAGGGCCGTCTTGAACTCTGAATCCTTGATGCGTGCGGTGACATGTAGGGCACGGTTGTGAACTTCCTCTGGTTGATTGCAGCAAAATGTCTCCATGCGCTGATTCTTCGAGAGGTGTGAAAGTTCGCATAAACTTTCCAGTAGAGAAAACGCTTCCCGATCCACCGGCCTCTGGTTCATAGTGAAACTATTGACTTGACTTGAGGAGGATCGTTGTGAGGATCAGTCCCCAGTGTAGGAGTCTCCATGACAGGACCGCTCATATCTGATGTCGCTTCTTTGATCAGGTCCATGGAGGTCCGCGCCGCTGAAGTACCTTCTCCGGTGCGTTGAATGCGTTCCTTTTTTGCTCAAGGGGCTGTCACGGCTCTTGTGGAAATTGATCAGTTAATGTCTTAAGAAAAGTGAGTACCTCTTTCTGAGTTGCGGCCATATCCGTTTGAGTCTTAGCAAGAACTTCTTTCTTATCCATCAAGTCTGCAATGGTAATGGGGAATGGTCCTCCTCTCGTCCCTCCGGCTCCTCATCCTGATGAAGGAGTGGAAGTTGTTGCTCTGGTGACTACCAGAGGTGTTACACTTGATGAGATGCCAGGATTTGCGGCTGCTCTGGCTCCAGTGATGGGAGGTGTTGTAATATCACTGCTGAGTGATCGAATTGAACGTTCCCATCTTCTCGTACTCACGTGTTCCTTGATTGATCTCTCCTTCCTCAAGCATTTCTTCACTTAGTTGAAAGGTCGATGCGGATTGAACAGTCTTAGGGATTCGACAAGGGTCTTGAGATATAAATCTTCCAGCGAGGATCCGTAAGGCTGCAGGCTCCATTTCTTTATCCGGTAGACGTTGTGGTACCCCGGACAAGTCTTTTCCTATGTGGAGTTGCCTCGAGTCTTCGTCGGCTGGACCATGTTGTTCGTCTTTCCTGAGTCTCCTGCGGTTGCGTGCTCTTTTTGCCACTCCACCGGTAAAGGTGTGACTCTTGACTAAGGATTCAGCATTTCTTGCACTGCTTGAGTAGATGCATGCCGACCCTTCTTGTAATTGTGCTGCTATATCATTCAAAAGGAGGAATGTCTCGCTCTGTCTTCTAGCGATACCGGCTTGATTTGCCAAGACATCCTCCAGCATTCTAGCTACACTTCCCATGATATCTGAACCACCTATGGTCTCCGAGTGAGGATACATCGTGAGATGAAAACCGAAAAATTGAGAATTCAATTTTTTGCAACCGAGAGATCAACCCCCCACTGTGGTCGCCAATTGTTTATGGGTGAAAACTACTCCTGCAGAATTTGGTAATTTGGGGTGTGGATGAGGAATGAATTTAAACCTTTAAACAAATGCACTGCGCGGTGAGTGCTTGTAGATTCGAGAGATCAATATGTGCAAGTCCGGCCTAAACCAAGAAATGGCCGTTCCAGACTTGTTTCGGTCACAAAGTGAAGGAGATGGGGTTGATCTTAGGGAGGGAAGCGAAGAAGGTGTTGAGATTGTGAAGGTGTTGGCTTGCTTATGACTTGTAACGAAAGGTGAACAGGGCTTGTGATTGATGCAAGCAAGTTCTAGGTGTTTGAATACGATTTTTGTATTAACACTTGGTTTTAAATCTTACGAACTTGTGTTGTTGTTTGAAATAGGGCGGAGAACCTATTTATACAAGTCATTGAGCCTCATTCACGTCTCTCGTGGGAAGTGGAGGAAGTGGAGTGATGGAGTAGTGGAGTTGTGCGTTGGTAATACACGACCAACCTTGCCCACTTCTCCTATTCATCTCTAACCGTCCATGACTTCCTAACACGTTCTTGTGATGGCGCGTTGCACGTTGCACGCTGTAAACCTCCAGACCAATACCCCAGTATGTATCCCCCAGTTTGTGACATGATTGATGTCTGGAATGTGTGGATCGTGGATCCACGAAAGATAGCATGTAATGCTGAATTGAGTAACTGTGTTATTCAGGAAGTCGATACTTGTGAAGTACCGTGTGTATTTTATGCAGGTACTGCATTATGGTGTGGTAAAATGATGGGTAATGACGCCTCACTAACCAAATAACTCCTGACCAGGGTTGTATAACCAAGCTGGTGAAGTTGGACAGATGAGATGATCTCTGAGACACTCATCGGCGATCGTTAATGAATATTAGGGTTTTTGAAGAGGTGCGCAAGCATCACTCTTGACTTGGTCGAAAACAAGCATGGAAAGGGATTTGGAGAGGACCAGACCGGGCATGTGTGTAGACAGCATGCCGGTGTGCACGTCCATACCTCACTGTCCCATGTAGGGGCGATCTAAGCCACTCAATTTGACCGGTAAAGTTGAGTGGTTGAGATCGGTTTCGGCAAATCCGTTGCCGCAAAGGAGTTGGAAACCAGCGTGAGATCCCTAGTTTGGGCACGCGTTTCAAGACGACCCATCTTGGTCGGTCTTGGTCGATCATACCAGCGTGTAGGTGGTATGCTTTGGTGTTCACACCTATACCTGACTATCCCATGAAAACGTGATCTAAGCCACTCAAATCATCCGATGAAGTTGAGCGGTCGAGATCGATTCGTGGTTTGGGAGGCGCGGCCATGCTAGTTTGGACGCACGTTTTGGATTGACCGGGCATGATATGCCTTGGCCGAACACATGAGGAGGTAGATGGGCCCACGGTGGTCATCTTTGGTATGACCGGCCCTTGTTTAATCTAATCTGTGACCCTCCATTCGTGCCGGGAGAAGATGGACGCGCGTGATGACTTGAAACCCTAATTTTGGCTTTCAAGCCGTGCGTCATCTCTTATTTGGGTGATGATTTTGTCACGGCCAAACATTGTTGGTCTTGGCCAGATTGGTCAAGTGTGTAGGCGGTCCCACGGTGATCGTGTTGACATGCTCTGGGCCCTTTGAGTCTACATCTACACCCTCCATCTATACTGCGAAGATGGATGGTTGAGACGATTTGCAACACATGTAATATGCCGCAAACCCTAATTTAGGGTTTTCCGTCCATAATGCTTGGTATGAACGGTTTCTTGGCAAGCTAGGCCAATGACCAGACCATGCGGGGTCGGCCGTGGGTATTCCATACACAGCTTGGGGGTGATGGAATTGATCTGGGGTCATCCAATCATGCTTATGGAGTTGGATGATCATATCGAATCATATCCGGACCGATACGGTCAGTCCGGATGCTCAATCGGGCTAGTATAACACACCGAGGGGCTCAATCGGGCTAGTATAACACACCGAGAGGGGCTCGGGCTAGTATAACACACCGAGAATCGGCACATACGGGTATTTCGTACATGGTTTCATTATAGTGCTTGGAGGTTCGTGTTATTCTCGTAAGAGTAACACTCGGTCGTCATGCCACATTGATAATGAGTACTTTGGAAATACAAAGGCGATATGAAATTCACAGGAAGGGATTGTTGCCACATGCTCCAACCTGGATGAATTTCATGTATTCACAGAATGGGATTGTTGCTACATGCTCCATTCTTGGTGAATTAAGTGAGGGAGTATCCAACACTTATAAATGGCTTTATCTTTTACAAGATGTCAGCGCATGATTTTTTCCGTTTTTACAAATTTAACCTTAAACGAAAATCCACCATCAACATTAAGTCCCCTGCCTAGCACATAATGGTTACACTATTGTGTGGTAGGCATGAGATGGTGATAGTTAAAGATAAAACTTATGAGGCAAAGTTAGATGTTACCAGGAGAGACGGGTCATCCTGTCCTTGGAGTATGTTACGTTTAAAAGGCATATAGGAGAGCGTTCCCTAGTATGATGTTGGTCTTGCACGCTTCGATCGACCTTTCTATGCCTGCTTCTGGTCGAGGGCCCGCTCCGTGCTTGCTCCGCTCGATCGTGGGGTTGTGCCTAATCGACGGACTGCTTGTGCTCGCTTCGTTGGTGGGGCTCTGCGCTGCTTGATCGAACGTGGACTTGAATTTCGTGAACATGATTCTCATGACATAAGAGAACCGTGTTGTGCAAATAAATGTGGTCCCGCCATATATGCTTGATTGAACGTGGGTCCCATATCGTGTATGCACATTGAATGTCAACTTTATACCCGACCTCGTGCCCTTGACCAACACCCCATCTTGAAACTTGAGCAATACCTAGGACTTGACTTGATCAATACCGGACTTGAATATTAAGCAATACCAGACTTGAAACTTGAGTGATACTTGGGACTCGTCACTTGAGCAATATCGGACTTGTAACTTGAGTGATATTTGGACTCGTCACTTGATCAATACCGGACTTGAAACTTGAGCAATACCAGCGTTGTGCCCTTGACCAACACCAGACTTTAAACTTGTACCGGACTTGAAACTTATGCCGGACTTGAAATCAATACCAGACTAGACATCTTTTTTAGGCTTAGTCTTATGGCCTTCCAATCTAGCATCTATATTGGAAGTCCACGTCAGCTAGAATAACCTCGTAAATTTTATGGAATTCTATTTTAGTATACTAGTCGCAGAAGCAAACAGTGAGGCTATGCTGAATCATTCAGCGTAAATATACATTTACATATACATATACTGAATGGAATAACACAAATATCGTAGAATATTCCACTCAGCGCTGAACCAAACAACGAAAATTTGATTTTTTTTTTTAACGGAACTACTTCACTACTAATTGATATTTGAGATATGTCCGAAGAGAAGTAGAAAAGAAAAATCGACAACACTTTTTGTCCAATCTAGATCTAAATTTATCCCATAAAACTAAGTCTTATGATACCACAAACTATGTGACCATGTGTGGCGTTGATGCCGGCTCTGTAAACCAGTAATAAATTATTTTTTCCGATAATAAAAAAGCGAGGGGAGGACAGAGAAATTTATTGCTGGTCTAACTTCACCAAAATCTTATTGCTGGTCTAACTTCACCAAAATCAGAGTGAACATGTAGCGATTAAAAGGTAAGTAGTGGCTGGCCGCTGGGTAATAAATTGACTTCAGACCAACCACCTTCCTGTGGAAACAGAAATACCCAGCTATATTGATCCTATCGATTATCAGTAAGGAAATCAAGATAGAGGTGGTATACCGGTATTATAGCAATGAATAGACTAGCTACGATCACTTAGATACCTACTACGCCATGAAGACATTTGTGCGAAGAAGCTTGTTGTAACACCATCATTGCAGTGGGTGTGCCTTTCCATACAATACAAGAGTTAATGCATTTATCCTCTATGTGGAACCTTAATGCCATTCTGGTGACAAATGAAAATGACAACTCAATTCCCAAGTCCCAACTAAGAAACAAAACAGGTAAAAGAAAGGAAAAGAAAAAGGGTTTTGTTATCTTGTGCACCCATGCACAAGATAAGAGTACATTGGAAATGATAAAACACAATAAAAAAAAATATGAGAGATAGTGTTTTTTGCATTGGAGAAGGTAGATGTTCATGGATTTTTTGAATTTTTCTCTAGTGCAAACTTTACCTTCTCCAATGCAAAAAACACTATCTCTCATTTTTTGTTTTTTTTTTTATTATTTCCAATGCCAATGATTGGTTCTTATCTTGTGCATGGGTATACAAGATAACAAAACCCAAAAATAAATCCAGAAACGAACAAATTGCACCGATACTTCTCATATCCTGTAAATTTCGTTTGAACCATCTTCATATGCAGGCAGCAGGCGTATTAAGTCATTTTAATCTCTGTTTTTGTTAACTTGTGCGGAATGAAGGCAGTATCCCCACACCAATGTAGTCAATCTGAGCTGAGATGCCTGAGATATCGCTGATAATATTGGTTTCGATGTTATTTAAGATACTGATATTGTCAGATATTTCACCGATATTCGCCGTATTTCGGCCATGGCCGATATTCACCGAAATCCGATATTAACTACATTGCCCCACACTTAGGCTTAGTTTGGTATTGCTGCAGCTTTTGTAAAAGCACTTTTCTGCTGTGCGTTGTTGTGCTGTGCTATGAGAAAAAAGCAGTTAGACGTTTGGTAAAATATTAATTAAAGTTGAAGCTGATTAAAAAAGCAATCAAAATGTGTTTGGTAAAATTTCAGATTCAACCATTGTTGTTGTAACAAATAATAAAAACAGACATATCACTCATGCTAGTTTTATTCAATTTTATTGGGTTTAAAAATAATTAATTTTTTTACTATATAATATTAATGTTCATACTAATTACCACTATTATTATGATTGTGAAGAAATTATTTTACTTAACAATTAAGTAATTATTTAATATTTGTTTTTATTTTCTTGTTGACAAATTAAGTAATTATTCAAGCAAAAAAATGAAACTAAAATTAAGTAATTATTTAATATTTGTTTTTATTTCTACTGTTGACAAATTAAATAAATGGTATATAAAATAGTTCGAAATAATAAAAAATAATAATATTTTTAGAATGCAATATAAGAAATAGTAAAAAAATTGATTGTATATAAATTTAAGGGTAACTTTTGTCATTTATAAAATAAAGTAGGGATAAAAAAGATAAATCAAGCATTAAATTTATGTGGGACCACAAACTTATGCTTTTGTAGGCTTTTAAAAGCTCCTCCTCCCCAAACTTTTAAAAAATGAGGAATTTGGGAAGTGCTTTGGATTAAAAGCACTTTAATTTTTTTTACCAAACACCAACTTCAAAATTTATTGACATATATAGGTTTTAAAAGTGCTTTTTGAAAAAAAATAAGCATTACCAAACTCAATCTTAATGTGCTCTAATTTTATTTTGGCACAAAACCTATTTTAGGCAGGTAATTTGTTATGACTTGCAACAAATTGTGGCGAGTTTTGTCAAGAAACAGCAAATTATGGTGACAGACTAGCATACCAAAACTTAACCTAAAATGATGCACCATCCATGCACGTGTGATTAGAGTTAAAAATAAATACAGTTTTATACTGTACTACACCTTTTTGTAGTACATACTTGCATCGTATATACCGATACTCGTACGTATTTTCCCAACTCCCCATAAATAGACTTCATTTCTCTTCTCCGTCTCTCCTTGACAGAAAAAAAAACCAGCGAGAAAAAGAGGAGAAGAGAAATAAATGGATGGCAGTATGAACCATGGGGGTATGCAAATGAATCAAACAATGAGTATGAGCAAGAAGAAGATGATGATGCATATGTCATTTTATTGGGGTGATAGCGCAACAGTTCTATTCCATCATTGGCCAGGGGATAGTACTGGTATGTACATCTTGTCTTTGATTTTGGTGTTTGTATTGTCTGTGTTTGTAGAATGGCTTGGTCATTGTTCAATTGCTAGAGCTGATTCTAATCATGTTGCTGCTGGAATTGTAAGGAGTATAGTGCATACAGTTAGGGTTGGGTTAGCTTACTTGGTTATGCTTGCTGTTATGTCTTTTAATGGCGGTATCTTCATTGTTGCTGTTCTTGGACATGGTTTAGGGTATTTTGTATTCGGGTCACAGGTTTTTATGAAGACTGATAAGAATAAAACTCTTCCTGATTTGGGTTGTTAGATGAATTGGGGATCGTTGGGAGGGGTTTTGGGTTGAATTTTAGTTAGAAAATGTTTGTAATTGATAAATTAATAAGAACTGTTATAATTTCCCACAAGCTGATTTAAACCCCATTTTACATTTTGAGTTTCATTTAATGTTTTATTTTTTGTTATTATTTTCTGTAAATATATTTTTAGGTTTTTGAATGGATAAGTAAGACCTGGGAAACCCATACAAGACAGGGATGCTATTGTTTTGGATTTTGTGATTTTTGAATTATTTTAAGTGCAAAATGAAAATCTTGAAACGGAATTAAAAAATATTCATGAAAATCAAAATGATGGATGAAGATGATTCTATATACTCAGGGATCTTGGAATCACAAAGTTTTGTTGGATGGTGTCCATTACCAATTTGTTGGGACATGCATATTACCTGTGACCACAAATTAGATTTTTTTGTTTTGGGTATTGGAGTCGTGTGGATCTTTGATTCTTTGTTATGAAGTTGGCCTAATCTCCCAAAGACAATTAAAATCTTGTTATGTGCCTAGGACAGGAACTGAGATTTTTTTTTTTTTTTTTCTAATTTCTGTTTACATTGCATTAAAACCGGTTTGAGTTTGCCAGAACTTACAAATATATAGAAAACGCCCTCCGAGTCTCCGTCATGTATTTAATATTAGGTAAAATTATGCTCTTGTGATGATGCCAAGACAAGGAGGATGGCGATAGAAACAAAACAAAGTTGAGTTCCAATGTACGCAAAATGCTGAATGACAAAGTTCGGAACAAAATACCATATGTTTTAAACGCAATTCTGTTCACAACTCAAAAATTACAATTGCGAAGAGTAGAAGAAAAAAGAAAAGATATGGATGGAATGGGTGGTGGTAACAGTACAAAAGAATATATGAATATGTCGATGCAAATGACATTCTACTGGGGTATGGCTTCGGAAATTTTGTTCAAAGGATGGCCAGGCCATCAAACAGGTATATATGTATTAGCTTTGGTAGTTATCTTTGCGCTTGCAATGCTTGTTGAGTTTGTTGCATACATGGAATTCGTTAAATTTGGGTTAACGCCTATCGCGACGAGGATACTGCTAGCGGTGAAGCATGGTATTCGTGTTGGATTACTTTACTTGGTCATGCTTGCTGTCATGACCTTCAACGTTGGTGTCCTCATAGCAGCAGTGTCTGGTCATGCGCTTGGGTTCTTTTTCTTCAGCAGTCGGACGATTTCACCAGTTAATCCCGAAGTATAAAGAAGACTGATACCGTGTATTTCTCAATATAAGGGTGCTGGTGCTTATGTTTCATTTAGCTGCAATAATCATGCTTGTTCAGTTTTTTGTTTCTCAATATGTAGGGTGCTGGTACATATGTTTCATTTAACAGCAGTAATCATGCTTGTTCAGTATATTTTTATCTTATTTTCATTTTTTTGTCAACTTTATTATATATTTATATGTCGAGTAAGACTAAGAACATGTTTGTTTTCTCCTGACTCACCTCACTCGTCTGGATCTGACTGAAATCACATGACTCGTCTGGATCTGACTCAAAACAGGGTTCTCATTTCGAACGTACCTTTTATTTACTCAGCAGTATCAGTTCAACTGAGGTATCCATACTACTTAGTATATGATCATCTGAGCTGCTCATATTACGTAGACTATGGGAAAATTAGTAGTCACAAAGACGATCCAAATGAGTTGAGTGCTTGAAGTATTCACAACGGCTGAAGCAACTTAAGATAATGGACTATATCTTAGGATTCACGTGCAATGGCAAGATTGGTTGTAACCGCGGGGATACTAAGGAAACTAGGTAAGTTGGGGTAGTTACTTGGTCTCAACTATACGAAGTTGGTAGTGTTCTTTGTATACCGACTTGATTATGAGGGTATTCAATATTAGACTAGGTCTCGGGGTTTTTATGCATTTGCGGTTTCCTTGTTAACAAAACTGTTGTGTTTGTGTGCTTTTACTCTTACCGCATTAAAAGTTATTTAATTGTAAAAGCATCTCTCTACTTGTATGCTTGTAGGCCATTAGATTCGAAAAGATTGTGGTATACTTGGTACCCTCGTCATTTCAATTGGTATCAGAGCAAGGTTCATACGAAACGGCTTAACATCCGTTATGAAATTCCTTAAGATTACAAGTGAAGATTACTCTTAAATCCATGATTCAGAAATCCAAGTAATGAAGATAACATGAAAGATATTAAACAGATGCAATATTATATCTCAGTATTGTCGGAGCTCTATGATATCTTCATCTTACTATGGCAGACACTTCAGTTGCAGTTAATAAAGCATGCCAATATATGCACGATCCATTCGTAGAACACTGGGAACTAGTGAAGCGCATACCTTAAACACCAATCGGTCTTTTATTGAGACAGAATAATGAGATGTATCTCCGTGCATATACAGACTCTGACTGGGCTGGAAACTTGGATGACAGACGTTCAACAAGTGGGTACTGCATCTACTATGGTAGAGATCTTATCTCTTCGATTGCACGGAAGCAAAATACAGTATCAAAATCAAGTATAGAGGTTCAATATCGAGGTATTGCAATTGCGACTTGAAGCTTATTTGGATTCGATCCAACGCTCAAGAGTTGGGAATATATGCTACTTGCTCTTAACTTGTGGTCCGAAAACTTCAGGCAATCTATCTCACTACGAATCCGGTATTTCATGCTAGAACAAAGCAATAGATATGGATTATCACTTTGTTCATGGAAGAGTGGCAAACAAGCAGCTACATATCATGTTCATCGCATCTAAAGATCGGCTAGCTGATATATTTACAAAAAGCCTTGCATCTGCACGTTTTTAGTTAATCAGAGACAAGTTGAACACTCGGTAACTCATTCTCAACTTGATGGGGAATGTTAAGGATATGTGAACAAGTTCATACCGGCTCAACCAACTTTCACTAAAAAATCGACTGAAAAATGGAAGAAGTACTCTTTTAACTGATATTGCCAAGTCTCCCTCTTATATCTACTCCATTATGTAAGGGAAATTTTTGAATATGTTAAAACCAAACTGTGTATATATACAGTGCACTCTATCTTTGTTAAATCAATACGGGAAATAATTTCTCTAAATAAGATCTGATTATCCAAACATACGAAGAAAACTAAGCCATTTTAAGTATGTTAAACGCTTATTTTTGAGCACCCTGTTCTAATTCCAGCCTATTTTCCATCTCTGCAAGACGCGCCCAACATATTTGAATCTAAGCATAATGCAGCATAGATATTCATTTATACCAGGTGTACACCTTAACTATAAATAAACAACAAGAGAAACAATATTATTTCAACCATAGCCAATTTGAAGTGCATTATTATATTGTTTTTATTTTTCTTTTTAAATGGGTATGGATTCTCGAAGCAACGGGTTCAGGGTTCTGCAAAAGACCTAAAGTTACAAAAAATACCAAACCCTAAGTTTTAATTGATATCAAAGACTTAAGTAACAAAAGACAGTAGTTTTTAAAAATCCAAAGACTCAAAAGACCCCAAAGACTCAAACTCCAAGGAAATAAGGATACCGAAGAACCTTGTGATTTCTCACAAAACCCCTTGTGGATTTTGAACCTCTAATTTCTTATCCTTCATTTTTAATCTTAATTTAATTCCAATCTTGTTGTCCTTTTGTCTATCAAAAGTTAGACCTTGCTGATTTTTTAGTAGTTTTTTTTTTTTTTTTTTTTTTTGATATCTATTAAAATCAGTCCTTGTTTTGCTTAGTTACATTCGATATTCTTCTAGATTTTGTCAGATTTAGACTCCTCTAATTCTTGAAATTTCTTCTAATCTTCTTATGTTTGATCTGCAGTTTACACCTTTGAATCTCATTATTTTCTTTGATTATAGTTATTCTCAATAGTTCTAACTATTGTAATTTTATTCGCCTAGTTGCAATCCTAAGCAGACATATGCATCTCATCACTCTCGCGATAGTGCTATGAATTTCTTCAGTCTATAACACCCACCACATGTGGAGAACTAGAAGACATCCTAATGATATTTAGCAAGGTTTACACCCCAAGAACCATGTTTAAAGCAATTCATCCCTAATCAGATTGCTACTCAATAAAATGAAAAGGAAAGCGTAAAGGAGGTAAGCCTAAATCTTGAGGATTTACTTAGATATTCTATGCAAGGTTGGTTCAGGGATAGAAAATGGTTTGATATGCACTTCTGGAGTAAATTAGTTTATGGTAGAGATCAAATGAAAATACCTAAAAATCTAAAGGTAAATCCAATTCTGCATGCCTTAGAATATCCAATAGTATCTTACTTCTGGCAATTTATAAATGTCATAGCTTGGAACTGTCAAGGATTCGGAAACGTAGAAACTTTGAATTGTTTGAATGACATTTTAAACAAACAAAATCCAGACATAATATTTTCATACGAAACAAAATATCAGAATACTCAAATGCATAAACACTTAAGAAAGATACATGTTACTAATTATTGGATTGTCCCTCCTAGAGGAATGGCAGGAGGACTTTGCATCTTCTGGAAAAAAAATGTGAAACTTGACATATTAGACTATGACTACAGTCACATAAATGTTAATATTCATGCTACTAATGATGAGCCTAGTTGGCTCCTAACCTGTTTCCATGGTAATCTGAATCGAACCCAGCAAGCAGAATCATGGGATAGGAAGAGGTTTAACCGGAAACGACATACATTTAATGAGCTCAAGGCTCATACTTGTGCTAATTAATCACAAGGTTGAAACCTCACTCTCAAGAAAAATCCTGGAAGAGTGAGATGTATTCGGGTATACTTGATGGCAAAATTTTTTCTAATTTTCCATGCTATTTTCTTATCGTTTTTAGCTGGATGTTCTTTCACAAACATTTTTGCATAAGTATTTGTATTTGGTTCCTTTTTTTTTTTTTTTTTTTTTTTTTTTTTAAAAAAAAGGGTTCATATGTCAAAATTGCTATGCTCTAAAATTTTCTCTTGTGAGAATAAAATTTATTTGAGCCAAGTCCTGTGAGATTTACTCTCCTAGGAAATATTGGTTGAACTTGTTTTTGCAATATTGATGGTTTGATATCTTCTTCTCTAAGGTTAAGGTTGTGTACGTGCGTGTACCTTATTTGCATAGCACATACCATACTTGGAAACCCTAAAATTCTGTTTCCTGAGGAAACCTATAAATATCAAACCTTTTGGGAGAATAGCATACTCTTATTGTGCTCTTGAAAGGATGGAGTCTACTTCAAGTTCTTGGAATTTACCAGTCGATTCTATTGATGATTCGGTTTATTTGGAGTTTGTTTTGAAGAAGAAAAGAACCCTTGTTAAGCCTGATGAACTCGAATCATGTGCCTCATGTTATTATGCATTTTCTCATCAAGATCTAGAAAATGCTGAGATGGTCTCTGCTGAAGTGGTTCATTGTTTTCTTACTGATCTTTGGAAGACTCAACTGAAGCTCGAGAACTCTGTGAAGGATCTTAACTTGTTACGAACCGAGTTGAAAAACATTGATTCTGATCTTGTTCTCATGAAGTCACAAGTTAAGGATCTTCTCAATGAGGACATCTTCTCCGAAGATACAGCTGATACAGTTAGTCACAAGTTTGAAGGTCTTGGAACCAGTGAAGTTTCCGTACCGAAACTCTAATTATCACTTGTGATTGCTCTTTGGTTTTAGAGTTGTTTTAATTTAGTATGTCTAGTAGATCTTCTTTTATAGAATTTATTTCTTGTTTTTAGAAGAATAACTAGGGTTTGGAATAGGCATTATTGTCAGTACACATAGCTATGTCCAACGATTTTTATCTTCAATGTTTTTAGATTTATTAATTTAAATTCTAAGTTTTTGGAAGATAATTTTTGCAATTTTAATCTTTATGATTTTATATATTGCAAATTGTTATGGGATATGTTGTTTACGTCCGTGAACCTGTGACTATACCACACTTGTTCAAAAGTTATCTCTATTATGTCGGTATGAATGTATTGATAGAAGATAGAATGAACTTTTGACATTACAAAAGTTAAAGCCTTTTATGTCATTGTTTTGATGGAAGAAAGGATAAAGCTTTTGTTTACAGGGATTAAGTCTATTATATGTCATTGTGCAAATAGTGATGGAAAATATAATGAATCCTTTTTATTCCGCAGTATTGGTCGACCTCCGATCCACATTTTTGTGCATATAATGTGTTCCTCCGTAAGGTTCCTTATGTTCGAGCATGAGCAACTAAATTTATCATTCTCTTTTGGTTATTTTAGTTGTTTCTCCGAAAGTTCTCTTATGTCGAGAATGACCAATTTAATTGATCACGTTGTGGTTAATTTGGTTGTGTATTCCTTTTAAAATAATTGTGGGTTTTCTTGTGATTAATTTGGTTGTATTTTTCGATTGCATTAATCATAGGTTCTCTTGTGGTTAATTCAATTGAATATGTTGGATACAAATTCATGTTTTCATGTGATTTGAGTTTATCCAAAAGAAATCCTTTTTTTTCTTGTAAAAGCAATGCAAGGTCGCCTTTGTTGTTCTTTCGGGAATGACATTTTATGGGGGAGAGTTCTTTTTGAACTTGTTCTTAATTGCCAAATCTTTGTGGGGAGTGCGTCTGTGGAATATTAAAGGGGTTATCTTGTATCTTTATAAACTCCTTGGTGAATGCATTTAGCTTCGGCTTTATGATGGCATCTAAATAAGTTGATATGGTATTCTCTTTTGGTCATGAAGTATCTCTGTGAAAATTTCATGAGGATCCCATTAGTTTTCGTACCTTTGCCAATTTATATTGACAAAAAGGGGGAGAATTAATGTGTAGTGTGATACTACAAATACATATGGTTTACGGATCATTATGTAAGGGGGAGTGGTTTTCATGTAGAGATGAAGTATTGACTAAGGGGGAGTGATACATATCACCATAGTATTGTTGTCAAAGTTGTGATACAATTGGACTTTGATGTTGTGTAATAATACTATGACACTGTATAACAATGATTGAGAGCATTTTGTTTTCTCATTGTTATCGCTAACTATGATGCTGAACTTACAACCTTTAGGATCATGGAGTACTTGGAAGTGACGAAGATTTTGAGTCATGTTGAAGATGCCAAGGAGATTAAGCATTTGGATGAGAAGCTATAATTTTTATCTATTTTATAATCCATATGTATTGATAGTTTTGTCACTAAAATTTACAAAGGAGGAGATTGTTAGAGCACTGCTCGGACGAACTCGCATGCGTTGCTATCTCAAGCATGTTTGTCAATGTTAGTGATCAAAACTATAAGTCTTGATTTCTAGCCTATTTATAGATGTCTCGAACCAGGACATAGATTGTGTAGTTGAGCTTAGATTTCACAGAGTTCATCATTTGAAGACGAAGAACTACTAAGGGGAGCTTGCGGAACTTCTTCGACAAAAGGTATGTGGAGACTTGAACTCATCTATCACTTGGAAGATATATTTATATTATCTCCTATATTGAGACATAAGTCATGTTACGATATAGTTTTCTCTATACACATTTGAGATTTCGAGCTGAGTATATCCCGCTTACATATTTCTCGAAATATGTGTTGGAAAGCTTTCGCTTCGACCAAGTTCATCTTATATCATGAGAAAATTGACGAGTAACATCTTACATGGTTTGTTTGATACAATCATTTGACGTAGGCTTGGAATGTTTCGATAATGATTATTTCAATATCTTAAAAATTGCTTTGATGCTAATAGTGTGTGAAAATTGCTATTATCATTATAGAAGAATGTTTCAATGATTGAAATAAAGAGTTTAGAATCTTGTAACCATCTTTGGATATAAGCATAGTGTGTTCGCACATTAGTGTATAAGTCCAAAACTTGGAACCTAAAGTATGCATACTTGTGTGTATACAAAAAGGTTGTAGGAGACTGGGTAAGTATGCATACCCATACGCATACTGGCGGAAGTTCACGTCCGTGAATTTCTGCTGAGTTTGAAAACCAAAACCAAACTCATCCGGTTACCTAAAGTACGCGTACTGGCGGAAAGTTCACGTCCGTGAATTTCTGCTGAGTTTGAAAACGCAAACAAACTCGAATCAGGTTACTTAAGTACGCATACCTGTACGCATACTTAAGTGTGTTACTTTTCTAAAATCGGTTGTACGTGAACCTAAACATTTATCAATAATGAATGCAATCTTTGAAAACCGTGGCTATAATGTTCATGTATTGATTCGAGTGAATCAAGCCGATTTTGCTTCAATTGTGTTCTTGTATAATCCGTGAGAATATAGCAATTGAACAACTCTTTAACTAGTTTCATTTGAGTCATTTGAACTAGTTATGGTTAAGATGAATAAGGTTGATATGAGAGTAATCATATGGATAACCTCGGTTAACTATTTGTGAACCAACATGGTGTACACGTTTAGGTACGGTTACATAAACCTAAATGAGGGTACATTTCATTTGTGTGTAACAAGCTAAGTTCGATCTAACGGTTGAAAGATATTAGCTTGGGTGAATCAGGTTTCTCATCTAACGGTGAATATTGAATGCTTTGTTACCAAGGTAACTTAGATTGCAAACCCTGATTTGGAAACTATATAAAGGAGAACTCTAGCAACTGGGAAACCTAATCCCCACACCTCATGTGTGTTACTAGTTGCATAACTAGAGTCGATTCTCCTTTAACCTTAGGTTTCTTCTCGAGACCCTATAGCTTAACGACTTAAAGACTTCATTGGGATTGTGAAGCCAAACCCAACTATTATCTTGTAGTTGTATGATCTGATCTTGCTGATTCTATCGTGTTGAGTACAATTGGAATAATTGACTCGAGATTTTATATCTCCGATAGGCAAGATAGAAAAGTAATCACAAACAACTTCGTCTCATCGTTTGTGATTCCAAAATATCTTCTTTCGCTAGTCGATTAAGATTATTATGAGGTGATTAATAATTCTAAGATGTTCTTCGGGAATATAAGTCCGGGTTATCGATTGGTTCCTGTTCACCTTGATTTATCAAAAGACTGAACAAAAACTCTTGGGTATTTCTGTGGGATACAGATTTATTCAATCCTATAGACTTTTCTGTGTGAGACAGATTTGTCTATCAAGTCGTCGACTTTGGGTCGTAGCAACTCTTGGTTGTGGGTGAGATCAACTAAGGGAATCAAGTGTATAGTATCCTGCTGGGATCAAAGACGTAAGGAGCGCAACTGTACCTTGAATCGGTGTGAGATTGATTAGGGTTCAACTACTGATCCGATCAAAGTTAATTGGTAGTAGGCTAGTGTCATAGCGGCTTAATACAATGTGGTGTTCAAACTGGACTAGGTACCGGGGTTTTTGCATTTGTGGTTTCCTCGTTAACAAAATTCGGTGTATACGTATTTATTTCTTCTCCGCATTATATTTTGTTATATAATTGAAATATCACAGGTTGTGCGTTAATCTCAATCAATTAGAATATCCAACCTTTGGTTGTTGATTTACATTGATTGACACTTGAACATTGGTCTTTGGTACTGTTCAAGTTGTTTCACATAATAATCAGGATCGCGCATTTCTATCTGTTTGATTTGCTGATTACATTGTGAAACAGAGATATTATAACTCTTTGATATATTTTACTCTAGATTGAGTCTGATTGTCTAGTTGATTCTCTAGAAAGTGTATTGGAGTAAGTCCTATCAGATTTCCAAGCGAATGTTTGGGTGTGGTTTTAGACACCCGCATTTTCAGACACATCAGAACTAATATAGAGACGATAAAGAAAAAAATGATAGAAATCAATATAAACCTTACTATCCTGAGAAACCTAATGACTTATCTATAGAGACTGAACCTTTCAAATTGGTATAAAATAAAGGAGAAATTTTGGAAAGGTAAAAGTATGAACCAGAACCTAGTACTAGGAGATAGAAATACAAGATACTTCCATAGTAAAGAGAAGCAAAGATTTATTAGAAATAGAATTAAAACCATTCAGAAAGAAAATGGAAACTGGGTTGTTAATAGAAAGGACATAGCTTCTTGTATCACTAGACATTTTCAAAATATAGATAAAATTGTTAACCCCATTGTGGATAATAAAACCCTTGACCTTATACCCGATTGTATCACAGAATCTGATAAAGAATTACTGTGCAGAACTCCTGACAATCTAGAGATACAAAAAGTTCTCTTCTCAATGGAACCTGATAAGAGTCTGGAGCCAGATAGGTTCCCACCTAACTTTTATCAGCAAAACTGGGATGTTGTTTGGCATGATCTAAGAAATATGATTCAAACTTTCTTTGAAACATGTTATCTTTTAAAAGAAATGAATGCCTCGTCCATTTCTTTGATTCCAAGACTCTTAACCTAACTACACCTGCTGAATTTAGACCCATAGATTTAGCAAACACTTCATATGAAATCATTTCTAAGCTTATGGCTAGCAGAATAAAAGGATTATTAGATAAGATAATATCACCATACCAATCTTCCTTCATCCACAGGAGGAAGATCTCGTGATAAAATCACAATAGCACATGAAATAGTATACAAAATGAGACAAAAGAAAGGAAAAATTATTTTAATGGGACTAAAAACCGACATGTCAAAAGCCTTTGACAGAGTCGAGTGGAAATTTCTAATGTGTATTATGGCTAAGCTATGATTTAATGAAAAATGGTGTAACCTAATTATGGAATGTATCTCAACCACTTCTCTAGCAGTTCTGATTAATGGATCTCCTACTAATTTTTATAGGCCTTCGAGGGGAATGAGACAATGAGATCCCATGCCCCCCTCCTTGTTAGTCATCTGCTCTTTACAGATGACTGTTTCATGTTTTCTCAAGCTACTGTTTCCACGAGTAGAAATCTAATGTGTATTTTAAAAGAATTTGGTATAACATTTGGTCAACCTATTAACCTATCCAAACATGGACTTTTTTTCAGTAATAAGACTACAGATACTATCAAACATGAGGTGATAAAAACTCTAGGAGTGAATGTCATTCTTCTAATAGATAAATATCTAGGATCCCCGTTATTCACTAATAGATCAAAAGTAAAATGTTTTGAAACTCTGGAAGATAAAATGCCTAGCAAAATTCAAAGTGGAATGGAAAAGGTCTAAATTATGCTGGTAGCACTCTAATGCTAAAGTATGTTTCATCTTCTTTGTGTGTCTATCAAATGAGTAGCTTCAAAATACCTGTTAAAATTTTTAAAATAATTACCAACATGCAGAGAGGTTTTAGGTGGGGGGAAAATGAAAAAGGTATGAATAAACAAGGAAAAAAATGTTTGTATCTTAAGGCATGGAAATCCATGTGTAATTCAATAGAGGAGGGAGGCCTGGGTATACAAAATATGCAGAAATCCAACCTAACAATGATTGCAAAAATTGGATGGAGACTCAAAAAAAACTACAGACTCTCATCGTACCACCATCCTAAAAGCTAAGTATTTTCCTAAAAGTGATATTCGTCATGTAAATTCTAAACTCAAATAGAAAGATAACTAGATTTGGAAGGGGATCCTATCAAGAGTTGATCATATAAAAAAGAATAGTTTCTGGAAAGTAGGTCATAGAGAAAATATAGACATTGGGTTGACTACTGGATGCCTGACATTAAACCACCACTAAAAAAACAAACTCAGGAGCACCAAAAAGGTATAAAAAGGTGAGTGAGCAAATCACAAATTGGAACATTTGGGATCGTAACAAGTTGGCAATATGTTTCGATCAAAACACAATTGCCAAAATTGTGGAAACCATACTTCCATACAATAACTCTCCAGATGAAGCCATGTGGACTCTAAATAACTCAGGTAAATTTTCTATCAAGTCTCTATATAACCATTTCAACTCCTCACGGCATGATAAACAAAGACTGGGTGCAAAATTTGGGATATGAACATTACTCCATCAATAAAAATGTTCATTCGGAAAGCAGCTCATTCAATATTACCAACTAATATGAGAATGGTAGCAATCTTATCTAACATACAGACTCCATGTCCACTATGCAACTCTGGTGATGAATCTCTAAACCATAATTTTATCAAATGCAATTTTATTTCTCAGGTTTGGATGCATCTTAATTTTGACATGTATCATGTAAGAAATGGTATTAATGATTTTTATGTATGGCTTAATACTTGGTTTGAGGATTATGAAACAAATGGTCTAGCAATGGAATGGTCTGTACTATGTAGTATAATAACTTGGTATGTATGGAAAGCAAGATGTGAAATAGCGTTCAAGAAAACAAAACAGAACAATGTTGAAACAGCCAAAACAATACAACATAATGCAAATTCTTTACTATAATCCAATGAATGATGAACATCTAAAGATCATAACAGTAGAAGAAATTAATGAAAGTTACATGGCCGTGAAAATAAATGTAGCACTGGCAATGTCAAATTTCAGGGCTAACTCTCCAATTGGCTTAACAGCCTCTGACCATGCAGGAAACATTGATGAAGGAAGGGGCAAACATGCAAATTATAGTACTGGAGAAGAAATAGAAGCCATTGGAGCCAAGGAAGCATTTCATTTGGCGGCATATTGAAGTGGTCGGAATGTGATCTTTCAAAGCGATCGGAACCTACCCTCTTGTTGCTTATGAAAATGTACGCCAAGGCGAAGGAAAGGAGATACAATATAAGTGAAGACTTTGATGTTAATCCTAAAACTTGTATAAACTTTAAAGCTCGGGGTATTATTTTGAAAAGTAGAAATGATGATATTATAAAAGCAACCCCACCTTTCAAATTTTTGTAATAGGCATGGTTGTAGCAAAGTTTGGGCGGGAGAAAACTAGAGTCCTAATGAACAACCTTCGATTCCATAGTTGGAATCCAAACGTAACCATTCCCAATCCTAACTACTGGGAAGGGAGAATTTTCAACATTAATGATCGAGGCGGCGAGGCCTAGTCCTCTTTTTCGGAAAAAAAAAAAAAAAAAGGTTTAATAATAGACAGCCGTTTCCCCTCGACTAAGCTATGAATCCCCTAATTGGAAAATAATATCTAAGCATTGTTAAGCCTAGAGGTGTAAATCGGGGATCAACAATTCAAGGTAGAAATCAAACTGAGTATGACTGGATCCCTTCATGATCAAATTTCATAACAGCAGTAAATTCATTATAATATGGAACATCTTTGTAAACCAAGTGCAGAAAATACTCTACTACCAACAGGCCAAATCCTGCTGAACAAACCCCTTTGAGGCTGTGGAGCTTCTTCTTCATCTTCCTCTTCTTCGACTTCCTTTTCTTGATCTTGTGAAGCATCCTTGCCACGTTTAAGGTTTTCATCATTTTCAGCTTTCTCATCTTTGCCCAATTCAGTTCCAGCATCAGCAATTTCCCCAGGCTTCTTGTCAAACAGTCCTTTAAATTGCTTTTTAGCCTTCATCTCAACTTCCTGTTTCACGACAAATGTTTATGTATGCAAATATTTAACTGATGAAGCTACAAACAAAATTATAAGAATGAGTAACTAATTACCAACCTGTTCTTTTTGTTTGAGCTTTTTAAGAGCTGCTGTCGCGTCAGGTTCCAAGGACTTGTCAATGGTTATCATCTAACAATGTTCAGGAAAATAGGTTTTCAGATTCTGCAAACTGCAATATGTGGAAGCAAAGAGTATTCTTCTAGGAAGCAAATGGAAACTAAAAAAAGGAGTATTAACTACCTTCTTAAAATCACTCCTTGCTTCCTCAAAATCTCCAGCTGACATGTACGCCATACCACGACGATATAGAGCCTTCACATGTCCAGGACTTGCTTCTAAAACCTGCACAAGTCCAGATACGCAGTTATGACTCCATATGTTTGACACTTAAAAAAGTTACTGCATAAGGAACTAACTCAGGGTGCGTTCGTACGAATCATATCATGCAAAGTTGACTACGTACTACCCAACCGTGTTAAAACTACTTGAGCTTTATAATTAAAGAGAAGAGGAGGGTTCCAATGACATACTACGGTTACAATCAAGTGACAGTCAATATTGTAAGCATAATGTCATTCTAAGCAAGTCAATAGAACCTTCCTCGTACTTAGAAACTCATAGAAACTCAAAAAGTGTACACAGACTGCTATTTCAGTTAAACATGGAATTTCAAGTCAATCTAACAAATGACTGTCACCCTCACCACATAAAAACAGTGACAAACACACAACTGAATACAGTAGCTTGATAAGTAATAAGCTAAACAGCTCAATCCTCAATATTTGTTTGGTTGAGCTATTTACCTTGTCACATGCCTCGATAGATTTTTTGCATTCGCCCATTTTCAGGTAGCAAGCAGCCACATTTAGATGCAAAGAATTCTGCAATCATCAAATAAAAATATCATGTTAAGAAGATGAATTCCATCCACCACAATCGTGGTGTAAATGGAAGATAAAAGGGATATATCTGTAAGATTCTTCAATAAATGTCAGAAATGCCCTACCCTTGAGTTCGCAAATATTTTCCCTTCCTCGTCATCTTGCGGATTGACATGATTATATTCTCGAAGCAGCTGTTAAAGTACAAAATCTGTTTATGATATAAAATGATAATATACAACATACACTGGTTGATTTCTTGGACAAAAATTACCACCCCATCCATATTGAGTAACCAACCAAAACATCCCCATAAAAACAAATGACAGAAAGAAGAGAATTGCAAATACCTTTTCATACTTCGCTTTGGCTAGTTCAAACTTTCCCTCTTTAAAAAGTCTATTTCCCTGAAGATTGAAAGATCAATGGGGAGTCAAGTTTTCTTATCTAAACAATTCCACCTTAAATACTTCGTCAAGTAAATATTATAATGTCACATGAATATTATATAAATCAACTTACACATCCACTGGAACTGGAAGGTTATACAAAGCTAAAACAGTAACAGACTTGTGTTATCATGGAGCACCTCATTTAAACAGACGTGGTGAAAGAATCCCATAGAAGGGATGATATGAAAGGAAGCTAACTTCTTACCGTGCTCTTTATTTTGTCTGCTTCTTCCATGATACTGTTGAAGCTTAGCCCAGTCCAGTCCTGCAAGTTAGAATGTAGTCAAGAGTAATAAACATAATTGAATAGTGTTAACATCAAGTTACTGATACTCAAAAAGAACATTTAGAGAGTTTGGACAACAATATCTGACAGAAAATTTAAATGCATTAACTTGCAGACTCTAAGAATAGTTGTTAAAGTGCAAAGCTATAGGGACGAGCATAAAAGTACCCTTGGCATCTCAAAACCAAGAAGCTCAATTTCCCACTGAACATGAGCACCTTCAGGAACAGTTGCAGGCCTGGTCTTGAAAAGAAAAAACTAATAATCAATTACCTTGTGATAGTTTTATCATTCCCATTATGTAATGATCCAATGTGAAACAAAGATATACATTTTTAACCATGACTTTGAAAACCAACCTTGCGAATTTGTCATAAGCATAATCTGGAGGGCATGTGACAAGAGCTACCTCTCCAGGAAGCATCAGGCGAACACACATTTCAAGCCCCTCAGGCACCTATTACCCAAAAATTAACTTAAGATGTGTATCTTTTATATACAAAAAAGAGTAAATTAATCAGTTCATGTCTCAGCGCATTAAATTTCTACTTCTTTAATGAATTAAGTAAAAGTGAAAACAACACAAGAAAAAACTCACAAGCCCTTCCCCTGAACCAAATTCCACATGCTGACCCCCGTTGTCAACTCGTGTATCATAAAACACTGTCTTTTGTTCATCAAGAAGCATACCCTTGTAATGAACACGTAGTAGACTGTCTTGAAGAGGGCAATCCATGGGAAATTCACCTAATAGCACCCAAGAATTCGATGGAGAATAAATGTGTGATTCATTATGTGAGAAATCAGAAATGCAATATAAGAACTTGAAGAAACTCGATCAAGTATAGGATGGAAAGCCCAAGAGGAAGCCTTACCTTTTCCATCACGAATACGACGCTTTATGAGACGGCCATCACCAAGCATGTCTCTCACCTGCGGCATGTAACACAAAATTTGTATTAGGTTCACTTGTACAAACAAAAATATATAACCCCACAAAAGGCAATGCCTTCTAAATACCACTAAATTGGTTCGGTAGAAAATACATTCCACTGGAAGGAGATATCTTAAAAGAGACCAAGTTAAAACTTAAACCAGGACTTAAAAAGATAAGTTTACCAGACATCCAGATCAGGTAGTAAAATTTGGGAGTTCTATGAAAACTATCTAACATTCCATCCGATGTTTGTTTAGTTTAACTTCATAAACAGTCATGCAAGTAAGGTGGAAATTCTAAGCGAGATGCCAAATATCCCAATTTTTTAGCAGATAAATTAAGAGAGGAGACAGAAGTACCTGAATAAAGTGAACCAATTCCACGTCAAACTGGACGTCTTCGAACCCTACTACATCTGGCATGAAAGAAGATTCAGTTAAGTAATGATCGCTAACAAATATTGTTGCTTTCTCGCCACGCGACATTGTTCCAATGCCCATCTCAAGACCTTTAGGTACCTAAACTAAACATAACCAACAAAAACATCAGAAAAGGGAAAACAGAAGTAAAGGATTAATAATAAGAAACATATACAGACAACTTTTCTGTAGCCAGCTGATGCATTCTATCTAGATAAGCAATTTAGCGGGGACACTACTTTATATGCAGGAAACAGAGAATGCATAACCAATCTAGTAACCTAGCACATATGTGTATATGTGCTTTACAAACCTCAGCTTTTCCAAAAGTAAAGAAAAATGGTTCTCCTTGTGTCTTCAAATCAATTAGTTTTCCATTGCTCGCCTTTGCAGAAATGCTGAAAAATAGACATTATACATTTAAGGAAGACTTTATGTAGGAATACAAGACTATAAAATCATGATAATAGAAACTTTTAAACTCCAACAAAATAAGGATAGATTAAGTGGCACTGTTATAAGAACATGAAGTACCCAACTAGAAGTACATTTTTTATGTTCCGTAGTCCCATTTCAACTAAAACAAGAGTAAAAACTGCATCCCAAATTTTGAGATTCCAACAATGTATATGGCTGGTTATTTGCAAGGTGCAACTAAACTTGGACACTTTCATTTTATTGAGTACTTCAAATATAAAGGACAGAGCATCTACCATGCTTTTACTTCATAAGGTTCCCTTGGGGATTCCCATCCCTCTCCCTCATCTATAACCTGTCAAAAAAAAAAAAAGGAGATTTATTTATCAGCACTTGTTTCATTAGCAGCTTTTGAGTAAACACTACATTAGCTTCCAATACCTTTTTTACAACTCCAAGATCATCAGTAATGACCTGAAAGACAACAGATGAACCAAGTTCAGAAATCCATACCTACAGTAAAACGTAAGGTAGAGAAGAGTAAAATGATGTTACATGGAGATTCTACACACCTTGACTTTAGAAAAATCTAATAACTCAATCTCAAAATGAAGTTCATCATGCTTGGGGAAGGTTTCTGAAGTAGTAACAGGACAATCAACTTCTCCATAGTGCATTTCAGGTTTCATTTTGAACTGAAACAAGAAAAAAGGAACAAAATTTAATAATTTCAGCTGTTCTGTAAAACAGAAACACCAAGAATAGAAGGTACACGTAACTCTGAAATCTTCTGGTAAACGTTTTTATTTTGACAAATAAATGTTTTGTGAATGATACGAACACAGCTTCATTGTAAACCACAATGCCACACATACCATTGACACTTCACCCTTCAACATGGTCGAAATTCCTTCTAAAAGTCCCAGAATCATCTTGCTTTTTCCCAGGATTTGTCTTACAGGATAACCTTTGCCTATTACAAGAGCGTAAGAAGTGGAATCAAACCAATCATTCCCTTAAAATGCACAAGCTGAGTTTCACTTCTGTTGGTAGTCAAATTCAATACTATTACAAATTGGAAACAAGTTGATTAGTAAACATTTACATTACCATGATTCTAGATCAAACACTTAAGACAACATTAACACTTACCTCCACATTCTGTTCTTGTAGATTCAACAACAACACCCTCCAACGTTCGAACTGTACAATGGTAAATAATCTGCATAACACATGCAGCTCAAGAACATTAGGAGCCGACCACTTTTGTTCTGATATACCAACTGTGGCTCGTGAAACTAAACTCCACTTCGCACATGTCAGTAAGTTTCAATCTTAAATAGCTAGTGAAAGGCATCAAAAACAAATAAATATCCTCACATAAGTAAAATCAATGTACTTAATTTGTATGATTAGCTCTGACTATATTGTTTAAGCCTAAATTTATGACTTTCATACAGCATGATCTGTTTTCAAAATCAATGACTGTGAATTCCCAAACCAATGAGGTTCAGTTCAAATACAGTAACAAGTTTCTTATCAAGCTAAACTAATAATAGTTCTTCAAAAAAGGAAGAATTTACACCTAAAATAGTGTCAGTCTTTCATTACTAATCTCAAATGTTGCAATTTAAGACCAAAATAATATGAGTGTAAGTATATGTACCTGATTCCCATCTACAGGTGTTGCAGTACCACCTCCAGGTCTAATCTCAGCTTTCATCAAACTTCCCTCCACAATTTTCTTTCTCCTAATTATAACAAATGAAAATTAAGATAAAATCTTTCTCAATAAACACAAAAATTTACAAATATATGGTTACCTCTTCTCATTCTCTTCATCAAGCGGTGATTTCTTCTTTTTAGAAGCAAATCCTTGATCCTGATCTTCATTGATCATACTTGAAGTAAAGATATTGATGATTTTTAGGTTACACAAAGGATGGTGGTGTGCAGTACTGAATTCTAAACCCTAATTATATTCTTCAATCGAACTGTAAAGCTTTGTTTTGAGTTTATGCGGAATCTCATTCCCAGAGAGTGTGTTGTTTGTTTAGTGTTTGGTCAACAAACAAGAAGCGGCTTGTTTCATCCCGTGGATTATATGACAAGAGTTGACTAGACAAAACTAGATTTTTAGATGGATGGCCGATGGCGTACGCTCGTCGTGATAACCGATGTGGGTTCAATCAAGCAAGGCTCTAATAATCCGCTAACTAAATGGAGTAGATATCTACTTGGATAGAGTTGACTTGATCTTTCCAACAAGATTATAAGTTCGCAAGTGTAACACAGTTATGAGAGTGTGAATTCGTGCACACTCCTTAACGAGAGTGTATATTTCACATTTCCATACATGGAGGGTAATGGGGTCATCAGTTAAATAATCAACCAATCAGAAGCTAATGTGAAATATACACTCGTTAGAGGAGTGTGAACAGATTTGGACTCCAGTTATGAAGCATTCGTCTAGACGGAAGGACACGTGTCGAACGGGTTGGTGACAACCATGGATAAATGATGTTGCAACTTCTTCAGGTGTTTGCTTTAGGGATGTTAGGGCTTCATGCTCCCCTGGATGTTGTGATGAGTTATCCATAGCATCCATATTTACATGAGGGATGAGGCTCGTTGTAGATCAAACCTTCCGGTTGAAGGGTGTGACTATGTTGAATCTTTAAAAAAAAAAAAAAAAACATTATGTCCCTAATTGTATCTTACTTGGATCTGCTACCAGACATGAGATAATCTGATGGTGTCATCATGAGTCCATGTTTTAGGGATTTGATCAAGCAAGAGGAGTTAGGAAGGTTGGTGCCGCCCTTTGTTGTTGTTGTCGCACTGGGGATCTTGAGTTGAAGTTGAATTCGTCGTTGGCGTCTGGGTTGCTGAGATGTGACGGGGCTGTTCTCCGACCTCGTGAGCATTATATGAATAAAGTCACGCCTTATCCTGATCCATAAACTCATAAGCTTTATGTACATCTTTGGATGTAGTAGTGGGATGTTCGGGAACACCACATGGACAGAATTCAATGGAGACGTCAAAAAAGAAGAGGATGAGATGCGAGGTGCCTTTTGTTGGAGCACTGCTCGGTCGAACTCGCAAGCGTTGCTATCTCAAGATTGTTTGTCAAGTTTAGTTAATCAAAACTATATACTTGATTCCTAGTCTACTTATAGCTATGTCTCGGATTATGATAGAAGTGTGTAGTTGAGCATTAGACTTCACGGCGTTCACCAATTGATGAAGAATATCTACTGAAGACCTTGGAGGAACTTCGTCGACAAAAGGTATGTGGAGACTATAACTTATTTATCACTCAGAAGTCTATTCAATTCTATCTACTAATGAGACTAAGTCATATAGCTAAATAGACTTTGTGTTATACACATTTGAAATTTCGAGTCGAGTTTATCTCGTTTATATATTTCTCGAGATACAAGTTTAAAGCTTAGAAAGCTTCATCATCTACTTGACAAGTCTAGTTGTAAACAATTCAATTGTTGAAAACTAAATATTAAGTTAAGATGATCATGTGAAAATTAGCTTGGGAAGTTTCGTATTGATCAATTAATCATTTGAAAATTACCTTAAGCTAGTGGTATGTGTAAGATTCCCATTGTTGTCTTCTAAGGATGTTTCAAATTGATTGAATGAGAGTTTTAGAACTACTGCCAATGTATGGATAACACGGTAAGCTGTGAAGTATTAGTTCAGGTTCGGAACTCTTATTTGCGAACGAGTTTATTAGTGATGTGTACGGAACTGTGGTTTGCGAACAGTGTTTGCGAACGGAAAGACTAACAAAGGTCCGGAATTGTGGTTTGTACTCATTTTGTGAACTCATTGGTTAGGTTCTAAAATCGGTAAGTATGACAACTTATTCACATACTCGTATGGTAACTATTTTCTATACTCATGAACTCAGGTTCGTTTGCGAACTCAAGTCCCTAAAACTTTAAGGTATTAAGGTGTGCGAACTTGCTTTGCAAACCGTGACATTATGTTCATTAATTAGTTCTTGTATAAGTACTTTGTACACTTAAAAACCAGACCGAATATGTTTCAAATTGTTCATGGATATTTATATGAGATAGTGAACATTTGAACAACTTTCTTGAAACACATTTAGATTCATTTGATTATCTATCATGATTGATTGATTATCAAATTTGATCTAGAAGTGTTAGATGAATATGGCTAAGCTAAAAGTGTTCATATGGATAACTTCTATTAATTGTTATTGAGCCAACTTGTTATACTCGTTTAGGTACGGTTCACCCATATCTAAATATAGGTATATTTCATTTGTGATCAAGCTAATACCATCCAACGGTGGAGATTGATTGCTTATTTTCTAAGCAAACTTAGCTTGAATCTTAAATCAGGAGTTCATCTAGCGGTGGATATTAATTGCTTTGTTACTAAGCTATCTTAGCTTTGATTGTAAGCAACCTTGATTTGAAAGACTACATAAGGAGAAACTCTAGCATCTGGGAAACTTAATCCCGACACTCTCGTGTGTTCTAGTTTCAAACTAGAGTTGATTCTCCATTAACCTAGGCTTCCAGTTCTTATGAAAACCATTACTAGGTTTAACGACTTAAAGACTTTGCTTGGGACTCGTAAAGCCATGTCCGGCTATTTTCTCTGTAGTTGCGTATCCTGATCTTACTTTTTCTATCGTATTGAGTTTAATTTTCTCTCAGATTTTCTCGAGATTTATCTCCGATAGGTAAGATATAAAAAGTGATCACAACAGTTTGTTCGTCTTAGACTTTTGTGATTCCACAATAACTCCATTTGTTAATCAGTTAGGTTATTGTGTGGTGACTGATATTTCTAGGCTGCTCTTCGAGAGTATAAGACCGGATTATTAGTTGATTTTCTTGTTTACCTTGATCTTTATCTTAATATGGAAACAACATATAGAATAGACTTATCTGTGGGAGACAGATTTGTTTATAAGTCTTCGACTTTGGGTCGTAGCAACTTTTAGGCTGTAAAGGACGTCAGCTAGGGGAATCAAGTGCGCAGAGTCTTGCGAGATTCAAGAGGCGTAAGGAACGCGGTTGTACCTTAATCGGTATGAGACTTGGTTAGGGCTCAACTACATTCTAGTCCGAAGTTAACTTGTAGTAGACTAGAGTCTGTAGCGGTTTTATACAGTGTGGTCTGTGGTGTTCAAGTCTGGACTAGGTCCCGAGGTTTGTCTGCATTTGCGGTTTCCTCATTAACAAAATTTCTGGTGTCTGTGGTATTTATCTTTCGCATTATGTTTTCTGCATTTGTTTGACCGTCTCTTCAGGGACGGGGGAATTCCTAACAAGGGTTTTTTTGTGTAAATCGCCAGTCCCGATCCATATGCAAATATGAAGTGGCATTCTCCACGACTGTCATTGGGTTAATAAGTTAAATATTTTTTTTATGAAATTATTATTGTACTTATTTTCCAACTAGTTAATGTAATACTCTTTATCCAATAATATTTAAAAAAAAATCTATAAAATAAATAAATAAAATTTTGTCATGTTTTCCATTCTTTTAGATTTATCTTTGACTCCATAAATCACCAAAATCTTTGGCTCAATTTTCTTTTCGATCCAAAATCTGTAGCAAAAAGACAAATACCAAAAAACGTAAAATAAAACAAAAGAATAAAAATCTAAAAATAAAACTACTACTGAAAACAAAAGAACCTAAAACCCTAATTTAAAAACAAGTCCACGTATGCGGTGCCAAAATTGATGTGATATAGAATAGTGGCAAATAAAGTTCCTTACTCAGACTTGTGAAGATTTGATTTTAAACCTAATTTTTGAAACTAAAATAGAAAAACTCAATCAAAAGATTAAAGAAGGATTATATAAAAGACCGAGACAAAGGGTCCCACTATTCACCAATTTTTAAGTGGTTCAACATTAATAATTATGCAATTCTTTTATATTCAAATTGATTCCAAATATTGCCTAGATAAGTATATTTTCAAAATAATAGTTGTAAACTAAAGTATGGGACATCAAAAGTCCTAAGCTAAGCATGAACCGTCCAAAGAAATAACAACTATCACTACACCATATTTTGCGTTTTGTGACACATTATTTCAGTCACGAAATGGGGTCGTGACGCTCACGGACCGTTACAACCAGGTGTGTAACAAATTTTCGTAACCAACATGTTGCCGTCACTAATGTGAGGTTGTGACACATTTAAGTGACAGACGATTGGGTGTCACGAAATAAAATTTAGTGACTCGAATCTAGACCGTTTTCGATTTTTTTTACGGTTACAAATACATTGACTTAGTCTACGTTGACCGACTACATTGTCTTTGGTAAAATTTTAGTAACCAAGATTTTTCCGTCACTAAATTTTTTATGAGGTCACTAATTTTTGACCAGTCAACGTTGACTGACTCCTACTATCCTGTAAAAAATTAGTGACACTTTTGTGCCGTTACGAATTCTTTTGTTAAAAAAAAAAAAGTCAGTCTTTATTGACCTGGTCAATATTAATGTTTCCATCCCTTTCATTTTACCCTGCAAGTACCCTATCCCCTGGAATTGTTACAATACAATCCAGCATTCAATATAATTTAACATTCATTCCAACATTCAAAAGAAGTCATTCAATATAATTTAACATTCATTCCAACATTCAAAAGAAGTCATTCAACCAATTTTTGTTGTGTTCATGAGCCATAACTGCTAAGTATACATAAATGCTACATGATACTTGGGTTCATGTTGAGTTTAACACAGATAACTCTTTTATCACTCCATAAATGCTAAGTATAGGCAGAGTTTCAGCATACTTCTACAATTTCAATTTTGTTCAAAAGTCAGTTAACTTGGAGCTACAATACTGGTGGTAATTTCTCTAACAACCAGCTGTGTTCACAGTCAAGCACCAAAATGAAGAGCTACTACAAAAGCTAAATGTACCTTGGAAATACAACACTTGTTTGAGAGTTAAGCTGAACCCAAATTCCTCCTTATAGGCAACACTTGTTTCACAAGAATCTACACATGTGTACACAATTATCGTTGCCCAATCAAGTGAGTCTACATCATTCTTCACACCAAAGAAATACGAAAGCTGTGGCAAAATCTGTAAACAAAAGCCACAAATGACATTAAAAATACATATGGACCTTATTTGGAGATCGGTAAGGAGACAAAAGGATAAATGCATAAAGCGAGAAGATGCACATATGAGACTACGATTAACTAGTAAAGTTGTTGAACCATAATAATCAACCAAAATCTTGGATTTGTACAAGAGGAAAAAAAGGCAATTATAGACTATATAAAGCTGTTGAGTTTTCTACCCGTATCTCAAAACATGAGGGCCATCACAGTAGTTGCATTTTGGAATATCAGCTTTAGAAGGACATCCACTTGCCATGGGCCAAAGTGGTTTTGCCTTCGAGTCTTGAGTATACCTGTTGCCATGATACTACCAACCATGTTTACGTTGTGGTACTTATATGCTCGTGCTTTACCAACGCGCACTTGAAAAGAAGTCCAACTTCTTCTATCATCATCGCCCTGTTTACCAGATCCAATGAAGCTTTAAGAGCCAATGAGCTTCAACAGCTTCATCCTTTTTTTAGGAAGAACCAATGAGCTTGAGTAATCGTTTTCAGATACCTCAGTATCGTATTCATATTGACCTCATCCTCATGAGAGATCTCGAACTCGTCCGGAGGACATTGCTATCTACAACTGCTAAACCACCAAAATTCGGAGCAATCAATTTAAAGGAAACCTGATTTGAGCCAATTACAAGACACAACCTTGACCGAGGCGGTGTTGAGCTACCAAATTAGTGAGAATCACCTGACAGGTCATAACTGCTAAACCACCACAATAATTCACCTATTCGGAGCAATAAATTTAGAGGATCTCCACAAATACCACAAGTACGAGATTTTTCTGATGGTAAATCAAATGGGTCTAACCAAGCCTGTTTAAAGAAAGTAGATAAAGATAAACAATAATCATAAACATAAAGCTAAAATTCCATAAGTTCACAAAACATACAGGTGTTCCTCCAGCCTTGCTGGCTAAAATTCAATAAGCCATCAATCTATACCATAAGCAAATTCATCTGGAATGGTATCCATAAGCAAATTCACGACATATCAAGCAAAGAAATACTTGTAAGCCAAAATATCTATCTTGTGATACTACTGGAAATACCATTAAACACACTTCATAAAACCATGGTCTTTGAACAACAATTGGAATGTATTAGACAAAAAGTATGTACAGAGTTGCACAAAAAATACGAATACTTCAATCAAGCTCAATAAGCGATCTTTCGTGCATGAACCTATAATATAGCCAAAGGACACTGGCAAGAAGTATCAAAACAGAAAAATCCAAAAAGAAAAAACATTTCTTAGAACCTATAATCATAGCCAAAGGACCTGGCAAGAAGTAACAAAACAGAAAAGCCAAAAAGAAAAAACATTTCTTAGACACAATCGTTTCCTTCACAAGAGTGTATATAAGGCATTCGAGGACTGGCGATAAGAAACAGTCTCTTCCGAACCACTGATTGCATGCCCTACTTACTCAAGCGTTTTAAAAAGACCATATTAAGCTTTTGAAAGAACAAAAAACACCATAACATTCAAGTTTGGCAAAGACCCGAGCGAGAAATAAATCAAGAACCTTCAAAGGGGCATGCTTCGAAACATCATGCTTAAAAATACAATGACATAAAGAATGGAAAAAAATAATCAATATGCAATAAAAATTTCAAATCTTTGCAACTTCCAAATGACTGCTTAGTTATTCATACTTGTAACGGCTAAAAATTAAACAACACAAAGAAAATTAGTACCGAATGTGAAAGAATATGGAAATATCTGCCTCATGAAGGCATGCCATAGAGAATGTTTAAATTTAATATTCTAACGGCTAGACAACAACACGCTACCTATAATGTCAAGCTACAAAAACAGAGGAACGTATTCCAAACAAATGATTGGCTAAGTAATCATTTACTGATCTCCGTCTGAGTACATCATTATGGCTTTAGTCGTAATAACTATAAATCATTATCTTTAATAAAATGAATTTGATAGATAGTGACCTTCTATACAACAAAAACCAACATAGCTTCCCATCTCAGGAAAATGTGATGCCAACCGCTGCTCCGGAAAAAAATACTTACTGAAAAGCAAAGTAATTCATTCACCTAGTCTTTCCATCAGTTTCTTCTCCATCTTATGGTTTCTCCATCACCTACAAACGATAAATAACCACTTAGCCGATGTATAATTAAGCATCTCTGCCGGTGATGCTTGGTGGTTCATTAAGACAAAGCTATGGTAAGAAACGAAGCCAAAGAAATTATGAAACCTCACACCATAGTTTGGTATTGTTTTCATTGGTCTCAAATTTGATGTGTTCCACCAAAAATATGGGTTTGCAGATAGTTTAATGTAGATATGTTACATTACATTACTACAACTAACATACTAAACCGTTAAAAGGAAATGTATTTGAAATATTTACAGTGAAAAAGCTTAAGAACTAAATTTACCTTGATAGGATGCTACTGTGGTTCAGCGAATGAACTGGAGAAGGTGAATCCTTGATGTTGTGATCCTTATGTTTCTGATAAGGCTATACCCAATGTGATATGCTGCAAAATCAGTCATCTACACTATTTAAAATACTTCAAAACTTGAATAGTGAAGAAAATAGTAAAATAGTTTATATTCATATTAAGAAATTCTAAGTTACACAATAAATGAATTAAAGGTGATATACCATAAAGTGTTTCTTTGATGCATTTTAACAAACAGTTAGGTGTTTCTAAAAGTATAGAGAAGAAAAAAAGAAAAAAAATAATTACCTGTTTCAAATCAATTCCCTAAAACCCTAAATCAAATCAGATGAAATTAGTAAAGCCCACTCTTCGAATTAATTTCATCTCACCTACAGAATCAAAGCAAAAAAAAAATCATTAGCGAGATAACATCACGAATTAAAGAGTTTTTAAACACAAATGAAAACCCCAAGCACACATAAAAATCCTAATCCTAAAGAAAATGAGTAGCAATTACAAAGTAATAGAGATTTGAAACTTTAATGTGAAGATTTATGTAGAACGGGAGAACGATTAAAAGAGACCCAGTTATTGAGTTCAAGATTTGAGAGAGAAAAGGGTTCAAATTTGATTTTGAATCTGATCTCAGTTCATTTACCCAAAAAAAAAAAAAAAACTGTTCTTCTCGGTTCTCGAAAGTTCTAGCTGAGTTAAAACGCGCTCCAATTGTTTTGTAAATCTATTTCCATAAACACATAAGCCTCTGAATTAAATTGTTCCTAAATCGTGGTGAACATTAACTTATCGGATCGAGAACCGTAATTCAAGCTAAGTATGGAATCGAAAGAAACACCGAAAGCTAGAGAAGAATACTAACCATTGGTCTTTGTGAAAAGGGTCGTGCTTAAAATGATCCATTGAAAATAAAATGAAACAGATCGATTAAAACTTACGGATCGATGATTGAAAGGTATTGACAAGATTTACGTGATGTTTCTCACCAAATCGATCGATGAAGAGCAGATTGCGGATGATTTCGTGAAAAAACTAAACCCTAGTTTATCGCGGAGCATTAGAAGAGTGAAGAGAGGAGAAGACCAAGAGATAAGATTTCTTTTTACCCGCTGAGAGAGTAAATGGATATGGAGTACACGTGTGATTCACACGGGGCTAACATGTTACCGAGTGTTACTCTGCACACGCTCATTTCGCACGAATTTTTAGCCAGCAGTCACTAATCGTGACACGCTGATGTGTGTCACTAAATTATCACATTTTCGTAACCGAAATATGGTTTGTCACTAAAATTTAGTGACAGAATTTCCTTTGGTCACAAATTAAATGACGGCATAATGTTGGTTACGAATTTTTGTCACTAATCACTGAATATGGTGTAGTGTATTCAATCATCTATTCAATTTCTATTCAAAATAATCATAAATAAAAATGCACAAATTAATTAAATAAAAATGACCACTTTATTATTGGAAAAATGGCTTCCTTTAGTGTCTCAGTGATGGGGTTTATCTCATCATTCTCAAAACACTCTCACAAGATTGATACATGACTCAAATAGTGTTTAAAAGATGAAAATATAAGAAAAGGAATAAAACCGATCATTTGATTTATAAGTGTTGCAAACTGACTGTTACAAAGAAAACATAAACAATAAGACTGCTGAGAAAGAACGGTCCTCTGTGTTGTTGAATAAGCCACGGTTTCAACTACTGTTTTTTTGTAGTCAAATGTTCTTCGTGTTCTTCCTCCTCTGCATCAGCAGAAAATTTCTGCAACTCCAATTTCTTCGCTCTGTAGCCTCCTCAATCTTTTATATCTTCTCTAATCCCCCAACAACTTATTTATACACAACATACACCAAGTGTTAGAGCATTGCTCGGTTGAACCCACTAGCGTTGGTATGTCGAGTTAGTTGTCAATTTTAGTTGCCAAAATGCATTCTTGATAAAGTATACTAAAGATAGTTTCAGACTAGATTAGGTCTAAGAAGAGCTACTCTTAAGGATGGAGACTGAAGATTACAAGAAGACATCAACAAAGACTTCATCAACAAAGGTATGAGTTAATTGATTTCATTTGGATTCTTTTTCAATTCTACCTTTCTAATCTATCCAAACAAATGCTCACTCTATGGAACAATTCCTATGACGGCAAATGTGCATTTATGTATATATACTCGAGGTTATTTGAGCCACGACTTTTGTGACAATAACCTTTATCCCTGGAAAGGTTCTCATGTTATAGTGAATGAGATTACGAATTCAACGATCCAAGAATCACTCAATTCCAAGTTATAATGATGAAGTTATGAGTGATTTATTAAAGTAACAGTTTTAAGTGTTGCTGAAACTGTTACAGTTCGTTAGTAGGAAACAATCCATGGACTGCTTGTAACAGTTCACGGACTTGGGCCCAATTACGTGACTAAAAGGCATTTTTGGTCAAGTTGGTGATGTTTCCTTATCTAGGCAAGATGACTATTAATCCAAACATATTTGATTACCATATTAAAGTGTTTGTGATAACTTTAAATTCCTTCCTAAGTTAAAATGTGATTTATTCACATAAATACAATATTTGCTAATTAATTATTTATTTAATTATTTTGGCAAGAGTTGTAACTTAGGAAAGACTCCCAAAATTAGGAGAGTCTTGAAAAAGGAAAATAGCTTTGCTTAGTTTTCAAGCTATGTTTCACTATAAATAAGGGTTCGTGAGTGCTACACATTTTTCATCCCCTTTGGAAAATTGGTGTAAGCTCATAAGGTTGTTTTCCATGTCTTCTGTTCTTCGTGAACAAGAGTGAGATAAAAGTCTTTGTATTGGGGATCACAAAGCCGAGTTGGATTAATCTTCGTGATTGATTATACAACTTGTAATCTAGGTTTTTCACCTCTTGTCTATTCTAAGGTTTTCTCTTCTGTTATAAAACCATTCAATAATTGTTGATCATAAACCCTAGGTTTTGATAGATTTCAGTTTCCGATCGTATACCAACACTTGTTAGTCGAAATCGGAAGCTAGAAAGAAAACTTCGATTAAGGTGTCTCGTAAAAATCCTTAAGAAGTTTTAAACAAGAAATCTCTAGATTTATTCTAGTAGTTCTTGTTGTAGAATTGTTAGGGTTTTCTTAACTTGAAAATTGATCTTTGGAATCGCCCAAGTTTACTAACGAAAATCATGTTCACGGAATCCTTGTGTGTACGTATACTGATTGTAAGTTAAAACCCTATTCTACAAGTTTGTTTTAATTTCATTACTTTTTATTTGGTAGTTGTTCAAAACAAACACAAGATTTCCAAAACCTTGATTCACATCTAAAGGGAAATCAAACAGGTGTTTTGTGCAAAAAAAATATCGAATCGTATCAATCTTGTTGTTGTATCTTCTAAAGAGAGCTTTGGGTTCTGTGATGCGTGTCGTAACCACAACAAATTAATTAATACTTTACTACCTAATTAACAAGTAATATAGGGTAGTCAAGGTCGATCCCACGAGGAGCAAGAGATTCTAGTTGTAAAAATTGTCACGAAAGGGGGGTGTAAAAAGCAAAAGAAAATAAACAAAACAATTAAAAGGTAAAGTTGAAAGCAATAAGAGAGACAAGATCAAGGAATCCTTCTTCGTTACGAAACAATGAATCAAGTTATGTTCTTTTCTACTTGTTATTAGTCACAGATTATCACCAACCGTAGGTAAAGCAGCTAGCTCGAGTGCTAAACCCCTAAATCCCTTGTATCACCTAGACACGGAAGTTCTCGACTACCGGATTCTAATCACCAAGCCACCTAGAATTAGCTCAACCTAGATGTAACTTGTCTCATGCATTAAGTTTTGTGAATTTCTTAGGTTGATATTAGTAGTTAGACTCTTAGCTCAAGGTCTACTTGCTAACGTTGTTTCTACACACAATTGCTCCACGGAATCCCTCCGCAAGGTCTCGTGTTTGCTACTTATGTAAAGAGTCAAGAAACGATTACTTATCTCCTAACTTTCACTAGCTTTAGATCGAATTAACAAATCAATTTAGCGTGCACTCCAAACAATCTATCAATCAATCATGAATGTCTTTAAGATCACTCCTATTAGTAAAAACAAACGATAATTATGTGAAAAACTTCAAGATAGAATTTGAAAACAAAAACTTAAATCATATGTTAAGAACTAGGAATTCATCCTCAATCAATAAAATTAGCTACTCATGCTAAAGAGTTCACACAAAGAATAAGAAAAGAAAAGAATTGTGTGTGTAGATATGTGTAAAAAATATAGAAAACTTCTCTATTTATAGGCTTCAATATTCTCCAAATCTTCTAAGGAATAGAATCCTTTTCCTTTTGCAATTCAATTTCCAATTCCAAGCTTTTCTCAACTCTTCCACCTTCTCTTTCCAAATTTGAGTCCAATTCTCCATCCAATTCCTAGCCCAAGTCTTCACACCCATGAGAAGTCCATAGAAAATTCTGGAATTTTTGCTCGCCGGAAAACTGGGATTGTGGCCGGAATTTGGCCGGAATTGTCGCCGCCGGCCACCTGAAAAAGTTCACCGTCGTCGGGAGAATATTCGACGGAATATTCCGTCAGTCCTCCGTTAGGACTAACGGTCAAACGGGTCAACCGTCAGTCAACTGTTAGTCAGCGGGTCAAGTCAGATGAGGGAGTCAGCTATGAGTCAGTCACTGAGTGGTCTTAATCAGCTGAGTCACTGAGCTGGATCGGGTTGAATCGCCGATTTCTGAGTTGATTCGCCAGAACTGAATTCCAGTCTAGGCCATTGCACAGCTTGAGTTGTGTAGCACAATCATTGTGCTTCAGCCATGATGGCTGCCTGAAAAACTGTAATGCACCATCATCACCGACTCCAGCCCTGTAATCCTAGCATGCCTCCTATCACATCAACAGCAGCAGCTCAATCTCAGCTGCATCAGTTAGCACCATCCCATACATTCCTGCAACTCAACCGCCACCTACAATACTCCTCAAGAACAGTAGCGTAATCCCATCCGTAGCTCCATGAACTCATTCCCTGCATTCCCAGCCTGCACCTCCAACTGCAATTCCAGCCCATGACAACTCCAATTCACATTACTACCATCACTTGTCATTCCCTGTTATCTGTGGCAACACATCACCACAACCCATTAGTGCAACCTGCACATAGCTAACACAGTTCAGTATCCATAGTCAACTCTTACTCAGTCACATTCTGGGCTTCGACAGCAGCCCTGATGTTCTTCCATTTACCCTGACACTTGCCATTGACACCATTTTAAGCCATTTTCTAGCCTTCATTCTCAGCAGCTGCCAGCATTCTTCCCATCTGTAGCTTCAATCCACGGCAACCTCGACATCCACAACTACCAATTCTAGCTTGCACATCACTTCCACCAGAACTACTCATCTCCTTAGCCAAGCCAGCCTCCAACACCACCTGATCTTCATCCCAGCCATTGCAGTCTCAGGCCAACAACAAAATCACTATTTCTTCCACTGACCTTCATCTCACATTGATTCAGTGCTCAAATACCTTGCCAAACAACCTAGCCTATAACTCCCCGTATTGCATCACTTGTATCTCTAATTTCGTGTCACCACCTTGTCTTGACCTCTCGCTTGCCTCAATCTATCAATTTCTCCCCAGCTTCACAACAACAAACAAGTTCATCCATCACGGACCTCATACACAAACCCCGCATCACCGATTCTATCACAATCTCTTCTCCGCAACCCAACCCAACAATTCTTCCTCTTCTTCGCTGCGATTCAATATCCATCGGCGCCATCGAACCCATTCGAACTCTAAGAACAAAGCAAAGACACTTCAATACCCATTTAATTCATGGCAAATTGACCCCTTTTTCTTCACTTCTCGCTCAATCTCTTCGAGATAGCGAACCCTTTCTCCGTCTCTATCTCACCGAGCTTCATTGGTTCTTCTCTCTCGCAACATCAATTCTCGATCACAACATCCATGGTTGTAAATTCAATTTTAATTTCTTCCATCTTCAATTTGTAAATCTCGGATCCCCTTTTGCTCATCTTGGTGACAGGATTTCTTGTTCTTCCTAAACCAACAACAACATCACCATCATCTTCTCATCATCTCTCGTTGTCTCTCGAATTGACAAATTCTTGACTCCTCTCGATTTCTCCCTCGATCTCTCTCAGCAGCAGTCGCTGCTTTAAATTCAGGTGAAGTATGATTGAGATGAAATAATGTCTCGTGTTTAGGATTGGGTTATAGGAACTGGGTCTGGGTCGGGTTTCATTATGGGCCACTCAATAACATTCCAAGCAAGCTAGGTGCCCCTTAACAAATGGTCACCCCTTAGCATCAATTAGATGTTTTTAATACTCCTCTAAATAAAGTTGTCCCTTAACCTTGACTGGGCTCCAGATAGTGTTCTCCCCTGAAATGACAGATTTGCCCTTTTTGCTCAATTTGAGTGATTTCTTCTTCTTTTCCTCCGTGCGACTCCAAAGTAGCTATAAAACTCAAAACAAGCGTAAAATACATAATTTACACGAAAAATAGCAAAGAAAGCATAAACTACTAGATAGTAAATACGGTGTATTCTACACCTATCAAATTCCCCCACACTTAGACTTTGCTAGTCCTCGAGCAAATCAAACTAAAAACTCACAACTTCAAAGCGTTCAAGCGTCCCAAGCATCCAAAGAGCTATGAGGACATAGAGTTTCTGCATTCTAGTAATAAGAAGTTAGAAATACTAAAGAACATATTCTCATTCTTAAATGTTGAGTGAGAAATAACCACACCATAATGAGAGAATGCGTGTTTGAGAAACGATCAATAAGCATTTCGCCTCGACTTCTGCCTCACCAAAAAGGATTTTATGATAATTGCACTCAAAAAGACGGCTTTTTTATGGCTCTCACATGTGTGCAGGTAGGAATGAAGAGAGAAATCCTGCGACACGTTGAATGGTGGGAAGGACAACTTCCGAGATATTTTAAAAACCCACATCTTTTAATATTTTGAAAAACCATTTTTCTGACGATCTCTACGAAAGGAAATCAACCATTATATCGAGGATGAGATTACTTACTCACCTTCACATCCGATCGCCAATTATGATAACACCACTCTCACGGCATCCAATAGAAACGTCTTCCGCTCCTTATCTTGATCTTCATGGTCTTCGTCTTCGGTTTCAACTATTGATGATAAACCCTTGAATTTCATAAATCCTTGACATTTTGTAACCTTTTCCTTAATAATCCTTGTCGCTTGAAACTTCCTTATAAATTTTCCTTCCCCACGGCTCATTAAATAAAAATAAGAACAAATATTTCTCTTGTTTTTCTTTTTTTTTTCTTTTTTTTTTTTTTTTTTTTTTTTTTTTTTTTTTTTTAGAACTAGAGAAATTAAATACAAAATAAACCATGGCCGTGGAAGAAGTATTTTACCGCTTGATTCTTCACAACTTGTATTGTCTTGAAATCATAAACTTCAAAAATTCTCACCTTTTAATTTTCTTCGCTTTCATGAATAAGTCTTCATACTTGGATATAAAATTACCTCGTTGTATTGTAAGTCCTCAACTTATATGTAAAAATCCGCACTTTGTATGTTGCTTTACTTGTATTTGAAATTTGCTCTTTTTCTCGTTCCGTTGCTTGTAAACCTTAAACTTTTCCAACTTTCCTTGTAGATTTTGATGTCGCTCCTTGTTGATGATAATGGTGTTTCTATGGATCCGTTGTTGTCGAGAGAGAGAATGGTGCTAACTGCAAATCGAACTACAAGAAGGAGGCTTTCATCTATAGACGTCACCATCATGATTGACAAAATTAGCACTCAAGAGATCAAAGAGTAGTGCTTCTATTGGTGGGAGGTTGGGTAGCTCACCATTCTACCCTAATTTACTTACGGTGACACACACTCAAAAGAAAGCTCTTTAGTAGATGGAAGAATTACAGTGGGTGCCTCTCATGATATGAATACGGGTAGTCTCCACTAATGATTGATAGGCAACTCTAATAACGCCTTTCTCCCTGCACCAAATTCGCATCACCGGCATGATTAAATCCATTATTTAACACTCTAACAAACAAGAAATCCGAATGTAGTTCTCTAACATTTCCAAGTTCAATTATGTCGGTCAAAATCTCTATGTAAACATACCTAGAAGTATGCTAGTGACTCTAAAATCTTTAAAAGTTGGAATTTTTAAGTAAAACTTTTTTTTTTTTTCCATTTTTTTTTTTTTTTTGTAATTTTTTTTTTAAAATATGCTTAACCACTCCCCCACACTTAAACCTTACATTGTCCTCAATGTAATTGAATCCTCCTAGTAAAGTCAAGGTGGGAAATTTTAACATGATAAGAAACAAGAAAAAGAAATAACAAAAAGCAAAAAGATAAGAAATACAAAACCGATGGGTTGCCTCCCATGAAGCGCTTGTTTTAAAGTCGACGGCCCCGACTTAGCTCTTGCAAGATTCATTCCCCATATACTAACAATCGAAAATTTGAGGATCCACCCATAATACCTGTTTTGCAAACAATAACTCCATACAAATATTAGCACAAGAAAACAATAGTGAAATTATCGCTCGATAGAAATTTCCCCCACACTTATTCTCGTCCACACTCGGAAGTGTATAAAGAACATAGAATTCGGGAACTTCCATGTATTCCTCTTGGCAAACCTGCATAGTGTTAGCATCAAGTGTTTCCAATGGTGGATATTTAGAAACAAAATCATCCAAAAATACTTTCGAAGCACATACATTCAAACCAATAAGAGGTAAAGGAGAAGAATCAATATGTAAAGGGTTAGACAAACCTTGCACAATTTCTTGTATTATAGAATCCTCTTCATCCTTAAAAAATTCAAGTGAAATACTTACCTCTTGTATATCATGGTCCTCTATTAAACCTTGCAACCATTCTTCGTCGTTTTCTACCTTAACCATAGTCTCGGTATCATTAAAATCATTCGCAAGTTCAATTGGGTCTTCCACAAAATCAATGAATGTGGTTTCATCCTCTAGTATCATCTCTTCAACATTCTCATCATCGGAATCGGGCCATTCACTAAAGTGATTCTCATCGGTATAGATTGTAAAATCTTCATGTGCGGGTGTTACACCGTTTATAACAATAGGTAAGTCACACCCAATCTCCTCCTTTTGAATAGGTGAAGGATCGTTATTATGATCCGGAGTTGGAATAACTTCCTCATTGTCGGAACATTCATACACTTCCGCGGACTCCCATCTTTCCTTAAGAAAGTTTTGCCAAGCAATAAATGCGTCTTCCTCAAGCTCTTCCTTTTGAATAGGTGATTGATCATTATTAAGATCAAGGCTCGAGTAATCTACACTAGCGTCATCAAAAGTCTCCAAAGGTTTGTTAATTTGTTCGTATATTTTCTCCGAATTCCTTTGAAATTCTCGATGTGATTCTTGCATCTTTTGTTGAAGATCCCCAATCATGGCCAACATCTTATCTGCAAAACTAGAGAATTTCGATCATAAACAAAACTATCCTCCCATCCTTGTGATTGTCCACTTACATACCCGTCATAAGGTTGTTGATATGTATGAGAATATCCATAAGGTTCTGTAGGAATTTGATCATAGCCAAAAGATTGGTTTTGATTGTATCTTAAGGATGGTTGGAAGTTGTCATAATGTTGAGGTTGAAAACCGTATTGATTGTTGTAATATGCTTGCTCTTGTCCACCGTACATGGAAAACCGGCACCTAAAATAAGATTCAAAAACCAAGTTAGATACGGAATAGAATCCAACAAAGCAAGATTAAAGCAAAAAGAAAAAAAAACAACTAAAATCATCCGGCTGCTCCCAAGAACGGCGCCAAAATTTGATGCGTGTCGTAACCACAACAAATTAATTAATACTTTACTACCTAATTAACAAGTAATATAGGGTAGTCAAGGTCGATCCCACGAGGAGCAAGAGATTCTAGTTGTAAAAATTGTCACGAAAGGGGGTGTAAAAGCAAAAGAAAATAAACAAAACAATTAAAAGGTAAAGTTGAAAGCAATAAGAGAGACAAGATCAAGGAATCCTTCTTCGTTACGAAACAATGAATCAAGTTATGTTCTTTTCTACTTGTTATTAGTCACAGATTATCACCAACCATAGGTAAAGCAGCTAGCTCATTGCTAAACCCCTAAATCCCTTGTATCACCGGACACGGAAGTTCTCGACTACCGGATTCTAATCACCAAGCCACCTAGAATTAGCTCAACCTAGATGTAACTTGTCTCATGCATTAAGTTTTGTGAATTTCTTAGGTTGATATTAGTAGTTAGACTCTTAGCTCAAGGTCTACTTGCTAACGTTGTTTCTACACACAAGTGCTCCACGGAATCCCTCCGCAAGGTCTCGTGTTTGCTACTTATGTAAAGAGTCAAGAAACGATTACTTATCTCCTAACTTTCACTAGCTTTAGATCGAATTAACAAATCAATTTAGCGTGCACTCCAAACAATCTATCAATCAATCATGAATGTCTTTAAGATCACTCCTATTAGTAAAAACAAACGATAATTATGTGAAAAACTTCAAGATAGAATTTGAAAACAAAAACTTAAATCATATGTTAAGAACTAGGAATTCATCCTCAATCAATAAAATTAGCTACTCATGCTAAAGAGTTCACACAAAGAATAAGAAAAGAAAAGAATTGTGTGTGTAGAGATGTGTAAAAAATATAGAAAACTTCTCTATTTATAGGCTTCAATATTCTCCAAATCTTCTAAGGAATAGAATCCTTTTCCTTTTGCAATTCAATTTCCAATTCCAAGCTTTTCTCAACTCTTCCACCTTCTCTTTCCAAATTTGAGTCCAATTCTCCATCCAATTCCTAGCCCAAGTCTTCACACCCATGAGAGAAGTCCATAGAAAATTCGGGAATTTTTGCTCACGGAAAAGCGGGATTGTGGCCGGAATTTGGCCGAATTGTCGCGGCCGGTCACCTGAAAAAGTTCACCGTCGTCGGGAGAATATTCGACGGAATATTCCGTCAGTCCTCCGTTAGGACTAATGGTCAAATGGGTCAACCGTCAGTCAACTGTTAGTCAGCGGGTCAAGTCAGATGAGGGAGTCAGCTATGAGTCAGTCACTGAGTGGTCTTAATCAGCTGAGTCACTGAGCTGGATCGGGTTGAATCGTCGATTTCGAGTTGATTCGCCGTAATCGAATTCCGAGCCCTAGGCCATTGCACGGCAGAGTTGTGTAGCACAATCATTGTGCTTCGGCATGATGGTCGCTGAAAACCTGTAATGCACCATCATCACCGACTCCAGCCCTGTAATCCTAGCATGCCTCCTATCACATCAACAGCAGTAGCTCAATCTCAGCTGCATCAGTTAGCACCATCCCATACATTCCTGCAACTCAACCGCCACCTACAATACTCCTCAAGAACAGTAGCGTAATCCCATCCGTAGCTCCATGAACTCATTCCACTGCATTCCCAAAAATGCACCTCCAACCGCAATTCCACCCATGACAACTCCAATTCACATTACTACCATCACTTGTCATTCCTCGTTATCTCGTGGCAACACATCACCACAACCCATTAGTGCAACCTGCACATAGCTAACACATTCAGTATCCATAGTCAACTCTTACTCAGTCACATTCGGGCTTCGACAAAGCAGACCTTCCACGATGTTCTTCCATTTACCACGACACTTGCCATTGACACCATTTTAAGCCATTTTCTAGCCTTCATTCTCAAGAACGCCAAAGATTCTTCCCATCTCGTAGCTTCAATCCACGGCAACCTCGACATCCACAACTACCAATTCTAGCTTGCACATCACTTCCACCAGAACTACTCATCTCCTTAGCCAAGCCAGCCTCCAACACCACCTGATCTTCATCCCAGCCATTGCAGTCTCAGGCCAACAACAAAATCACTATTTCTTCCACCTGACCTTCATCTCAGCCCCAGTTCCAGCTGCTCAAATACCTTGCCAGCAACCTAGCCTATAACTCCCTGTATTGCATCACTGTATCTCTAATTTCTGTGTCACCACCTTGTCTTGACCTCTGCTTGCCTCAATCTATCAATTTCTCCCTGAGCTTCACAACAGCGCAAGTTCATCCATCACAGACCTCATACACAAACCCTGCATCACCGATTCTATCACAATCTCTTCTGCAACTGACCCAACAATTCTTCCTCTTATGCTTTGCGCGATTCAATATCCATCGGTAGCCATAACCCATTCGAACTCGGCAATGACAAAGACACTTCAATACCCATTTAATTCATGGCAAATTGACCCCTTTTTCTTCAATTCTGCTCAATCTCTTCAGAGATAGCGAACCCTTTCTCCGTCTCTATCTCACCGAGCTTCATTGGTTCTTCTCTCTGCAACATCAATTCTCGATCACAACATCCATGGTTGTAAATTCAATTTTAATTTCTTCCATCTTCAATTTGTAAATCTCAGATCCCCTTTTGCTCATCTTGGTGACAGGATTTCTTGTTCTTCCGAAACCAACAACAACATCACCATCATCTTCTCATCATCTCTCTTGTCTCTCGAATTGACAAAAGACTTGACTCCTCTCGATTTCTCCTCGATCTCTCTCGGCGCAGATCAGCCGCTTTAAATTCAGGTGAAGTATGATTGAGATGAAATAATGTCTCGTGTTTAGGATTGGGTTATAGGAACTGGGTCTGGGTCGGGTTTCATTATGGGCCACTCAATAAATTTTAGCAAGCTAGGTGCCCCTTAACAAATGGTCACCCCTTAGCATCAATTAGATGTTTTTAATACTCCTCTAAATAAAGTTGTCCCTTAACCTTGACTGGGCTCCAGGATAGTGTTCTCCCCAAAATGACAGATTTGCCCTTTTTGCTCAATTTGAGTGATTTCTTCTTCTTTTCCTCCGTGCGACTCCAAAGTAGCTATAAAACTCAAAACAAGCGTAAAATACATAATTTACACGAAAAATAGCAAAGAAAGCATAAACTACTATATAGTAAATACGGTGTATTCTACACCTATCATTCTGCTAGAAGATTTACGAGGAGAATTCCTAAAGACAATCGGTGTTGTGCTAGGAGTTCTATTTGTGCTGAAGCAGTTATTACATCTAGTCCGAATAGGTAGTAGGAAATTGGTGTAACAACTTATAATCAGTGTGTGTTTATTCTGTACTAGGTCCCGGGGTTTTTCTGCATTTTCGGTTTCCTCGTTAACAAAATTTCTGGTGTATGTGTTATTTCTTTTCCGCATTATATTGTTTATCTTTATAATTGAAATATCACAGGTTGTGTGTAAGTTCAATCAATTGTGAATCCGACCTTTGGGTTGTTGATTAAATTGATTGACACTTGGATATTGATTTTTGATACCGTCCAAGTGATTTCTTATATTCAATTGGGATCGCAAATTCATATTTGTTTGATTACAGATTGAATTGAGAAATTGAGATATAACTCTTTGATATACTTTTCTTAAGATTGAGACTGACTTTCTAGTTGATTCTCTTGAAAGTATATTGGAGTTAGTCCATTCAAATTGCCAAACGAATTATTGGGTGTGGTTGTTAGACCCCCATTTTTTCACCAAGAATATCTTGAAAATAACTTGGAATAAATCTTATTTCCTTCCTTGCAAGTCATGCGAATAATTCCCCCTTCTTCATCTTCTCACGCGGTAAATTGCAGCTTACACACTTCAAAACATTGAATACATGTTTCAAATGGAGTTGAACTCTCCAGCCACATGCAATCCTTCCACAGATAACCAAAACCCCGAGAATATCTCATATGTCTGGTTTATCGAAACAGAGAAATGTTTCTTGTTTTACGATTCTAAACCGTATATTATCCATGTTTTGTATTAGTAGGTCATTCCCCACCAAAACATGCGAAAACTCCGAGAAAAACTCCCAAAAAAAAAAAATTCATTGAATCACTCAGATGCCTGGTTATTTTTTCCCGCCAAAATCCTTTTGAGCGGTGAAAAGGAAAGGTTGCCCCTATCCAAAGCGCAGGTGCCTTTGACCAAGGGTTCCCTTATCCAAACGGTGGGTGCTTTATCAATTTTTGGGTGCCTTTAACACTTTTAAAGTCAATTTTTCCAAGTGCTTTTATTTCTCAAAAACACCTACAAAGACATAGAATAACACAATAAATACAAAATTGAGCACTGATAAAATCAAGAATTGAGGACAAATTAGACACAAAAATGTATCTATCAAGATTATTTTCAAATATCTCTTCTTTGATGGACATACGTCGAGATCTTAAAATTAATCTCAAGTTTTAAGAATTTGGTTTTCTCCTACTTATAAAAAGGATTCAATAACCATGGATATTGGATGCATGGAATTAACAATTGATTACCATTAAGGCGAAGAGAGAGAACTGAGACCTCCACTGTGTATTATTTTTTGATTGACGACAGGACTACGATTAATACTATAAGGTATTTCTCATAAACTATTCATGAAATTCACGGCCCGACGATTAGGTATCCATAAATTTAATCTTATAAAAGGCACCGTATGCATCACATATTACATCACCTTTGAGGTTGCACACTAGCGTTTCCTGCATTATCAATCATCTTGCACTTATGTTTCTCTGGTTGGCTATTTCTCTGCTTGGCAGAAGATATTAGGAATAATAGTCAAGGTCAATAAGAGTCTTAGTCAGTATTAGTCATGGTCTTGTGTTATGTATTAAATTCAGTATTAATATTGTCTGAAAAAGTATTGCTTGTATCTTGAACAATAATTGCAATAATACTGAAAAACCTTTTCTTCAATTTCTTACTCTGATATTTCACATGGTATCAGATAGGTTCTGATCCAAACCTCAAATTTTTCACACATTCTTTACAATCAAACAGAAACAACTTTTTCAATACCTTTTCCTGATTGATTCTCAAATAAATTTTACAACAAATTTTATTCACAAATTTTCTCATCATCTTTGTTCAAGATTAAACCTAATCTTGAAATTACTTCGATCTATTTGTAAATCTGTGTTATGCCAGTCAGTACCACGCGTAGCAAGAATCCTTCAAACAACATCAACATTATCAATCACACAGATATGGCTTCCGCTACAAAAAAACTCCGATTCTGGTAATTTTACTTTACCTTTCACCAATATTTTGAATTTTGTTTCACTCAAATTGGATTATACAAATTTTCTATTATGGCGTGATCAATTTGAGTCTGTTTTGATCACTACTGATCTTTATGGTCATGTTAATGGGGATATACAAGAACCTTAGGAGAAGATTTTGATTAATGGGGTTTTAGTTTAAATCCGAAATGGATTCAGTGGAGAAGAATGGATCGATTTGTTATAAGTTGTTTAAAAGCTACTTTTACAACATCAATTTCTGTTGATGTCTTAGGTTTAACTACTGCTAGAGATATGTGGGAGTTTCTTGAAAGTACATTCAAAACACAATATCTAGCTTGCAAGAATATGTTAAGACAACAATTGTATGGAATTATAAAGGAAATCTGACTGTTTCTGTGTATTTAGAAAAGATATTAAGGGAATTGCAGACTCTCTTGCTACTATTGGTGAAAAAGTAAGCAACTCATACTTATTAATACATGTGTTGAATGGATTAGGCAGGGATTATGATAATTTTGTGATTTCTGCTCAGAATAGAGAAAATCCTTATTCTTTTGGTGAACTTAAGGCAAGATTAATTACACATGAGCAATGGATTCTTGATCAAGCATAGGACAATACTGCTATCTTTGATGCTCAGCATCAAGATGCTTTCTATGGTAGAGGTGGTGCTAGTTCTAGCTATAATTCTCATCCTGGAAATAAGAAGAAGTTAGGTGCTCCATATGCTAATAATAAATCAAATGAGAATAAAAGTACTGGTGTTGGAACTAGTGATACTATAACTGGTGTAGGAAATGGTTCTTATCAAAACAATGGTGATGCTAGAAGAGGTCAATGGGATTTTCCACAAGTTGAATGTCAAATATGCAGAAAAAAGGGTCATTATGCAAGCAGATGCCATTTTAGATATTATACTCCTCATACTTCTATTTTTGTAGGTGTCACTGAATCTCATACTCAAGGAAATACTAGCATCAACAACAATGCTTCTCAGGAGTTTACTGGTCTACATATGAATACTCTACCAGTCAATGATGATCCTTCTTCATCTACTTCATGGCTTTCTAATTCAGGTGCTTCTGCACACATGACTGGAGATCATTCACTACTTCAAAATACTTCTTCTTATAAAGGCAAGGGTGGTGTTCTTATTGGCAATGGCAAGTCTTTACCTATAGCTCTTTCTGGAAATTCTACCTTGCAAGTATCTGCCACTAGTTTTAAGTTACACAACATATTACATGTACCAGACATGAAACACAATTTGTTATCTGTAGGACAGTTTACAACAGATAATAATTGTTACTTTAAACTCGATCCTAAGGGATATGAAATTAGAGATTTGACAACCGATGTGTTTTTGGCTAAGGGGAATATAGTAAATAATCTTTATCCTATTACTCCTTCTAATTTTTATCATGCTTTATCTTCTTTACATGCTTCTTCTGGTTTATGGCATAGTAGATTAGGTCATCCCTCTTCTAAAATAATTTATCAACTTCATTCCTCCAAATACATTATTTAAATTCTTCTGATTATTCTAAAATATGTCATCCTTGTCAGCTGGCTAAGAGTAAAATATTTCCTTTTTCCACTTCTTTATCTCATGCATCTATTCCTTTATCTCTGATTCATTGTGATGAATGGGACCATCCCCCGTGTCTTCTTTGCAAGGGTATAGGTATTACATTCTTTTTATAGATGACTTTAGTAGGTTTCATTGGATTTATCCAATGGAGTTGAAATTTGATGTTTTAAAATGTTTCATTCATTTCAAAACTTTGATAGAAAATTTATTTTCTACAAAAATTCAAAATTTTCAAATTGATGGAGCTAGTGAACTTATTAAAGGTCCATTAGGTGCTTATCTTACTACTCATGGTATTAATTATAGAGTTTCTTGTCCAAAACCCCCTGAGAAAAATGGCCTTGCTGAAAGAAAGCACAGGCACATTACATAAATGGGTAATACTATTTTGTTTAATGCATCTTGTCCTAAACAGTTCTGGTTTGATGCATTTTTTACTGCAACTTATCTAATAAATAGAACCCCTACTCCTATACTTCAACATAAATCTCCTTTTGAGGTTCTTTACAAAACTGTACCAGATTATGTTTTTCTACGAGTTTTTGGTACTGTTTGTTATCCATTTTTGGGTCAATCTAGACAAGATAAGCTTTCTCCAAAATCTGTCAGATGTGTATTTCTTGGATATCGTTCTTTACACAAGGGTTATAAGTGTTATGATCCAATTCTTAGAAAATTACATATTTCTAGGAATGTTATCTTTTCAAAAAATGAATTTTACTATGCTAACAATTCCTTGTCATCTTCTTCGATCACTACTTCATCTCCCGTCATTACTGACTCATCCACTGATGAAAATTCTAATATTTCATCTCAATTGACTACTGATGCTACCTCTTCTGATACTTCCACTACTATTACTACAAGATATATGAGGTATTTAAAAACCAAAAACTTATCTTGATCATGTTATGCATCTTTCTGTCAAACATCCAATTCCTTGTGCTTTTTCTTCTTTATTGGATATTCCCCCTGAGCCAAAAACATTTAAAGCAGTTGTTAAAAATCCTAAATGGCAAGTTTCAATGAAAGAAGAACATCAAGCTTTGAAATACAATGACATTTGGGATCTTGTTAAACCTGAGCCACATATGGATATTCTAGGATGTAAATGGGTGTATTGGATAAAATTGAAAGCAGATGGTAAAATTGATAGATTTAAGTCAAGATTGGTGGTTTTAGGGTATAATCAACAAGATGGAGTTGATTATACTAAAACTTTTAGTCATGTTATGAAGTTTACAATAGTAAGAGTTGTCTTGGTCTTGTTTGTTACACATAATTCGAGTGTTAAACAATTGGCTGTGTAAAATGCATTTTTGCATGGTTATTTGAATGAAGATATATATATGTCTCAACCACAGGGTTTCAGTGATCCATTTTATCCTGATTATGTGTGTAAACTGAAGAAGAGTTTATATGTCTTGAAACAGGCACCAAGAGCTTGGTTTGATAGATTTAGCAATTCCTTAGTCAAATTTGGTTTTGTCAGGTCTATTTGTGACTATTTCATGTTTATATATACTTCAAGTTCTTCTGTGATGGTTCTACTACTTTATGTAGATGATATTATATTAACTGGTAATGATGATGCTCTTATGCATAAGTTAGTTACATCTTTGAGTTCTGAATTTGCTATGAAGCAATTAGGTGATCTGGATTATTTCTTGGGGATTGAAGCCACAAGAACAGTGGATTCTCTAGTTTTAACTCAGAAAAAGTATATTTTAGAATTACCTACTAAGGCAGATATGTTGGAATGTAAACATGCTAATACTCTTGTTGTAAAAGAATTTATAGCTTATATACATGATGGAGTTCTACTTACAAATGTTGCAGAGTATAGAACTTTAGTAGGTAGTTTACAATACTTAACTATGACAAGACCTGACATTGCTTTTGGAGGGAATTATGTTTCACAGTTTATGCATGCTCCAACAGATGTACATTTTTTGTTAGTAAAAAAAATTCTCAGATACTTGAAAGGTACCATTGGTTTAGGTATTACTTTGAGGAAAAGTGATATTTCTTCTATCAAAGCTTTTACTGATTCTGATTGGGCTGGTTGCCCTGATACAAGAAGATCTACTTCAGGGTATGCAGTTTTTATGGGGGATTCTTTGATTTCTTAGTCAAGTAAGAAACAACCTACAGTGTCTAGATCCTATGCTGAGGCAGAGTACAAATGTTTATCAGTCACTGCTTCTGAGTTGAAGTGGCTATCTAATCTTTTTAAGGAATTACATGTTTCAGTATCTTATCCTTTTACAATATATTGTGATAATACTTCAGCTATTTGCTTAGCTTCTAACCTTGTGTTTCATGCCAGGGAAAAACACATAGAGGTGCAATATCATGTTGTCAGAGACTTGGTGTTAGATGGTTTTATTACAGTTCAACATATTTCTTCTCAACATCAACTGGCATATCTCTTTACCAAAGGACTCTGTTTTCCAGCTTTTTCTTCTTTACTTCAACAACTCCTGGGAACTACTGCTACTGCTGAAGATGTTGAACTGTGTCAGTCTACTATTGATGTTGATAAAGACTTTGTTTCTAATTCTCATTTTACTGGTTTAGCTGTTCTTCAAGATGTTTCTTAAAAAAAAAATCAAGTTCATTTCTGTGTCTGCCAGTATGAACTTAAGGGGGGCTATTAGGAATAATAGTCAAGGTCAATAAGAGTCTTAGTCAGTATTAGTCATGGTCTTGTGTTATGTATTACATTCAGTATTAATATTGTCTGAAAGAGTATTGTCTGTATCTTGAACAATTATTGCAATAATACTGAAAAACCTTTTCTTCAATTTCTTGCTCTGATATTTCACAGAATGTTATAGGGCCTATAGCCCATGGATGTGCATTCCATTAGATGACTAGGTTTTCCCTTTCTTATATATAAAGAACATTGTATGTGTGTAAAAGTTGATGCCTCTTTATCAATAAGAAGTTCTTCTCCTTCTCTAATTGTTACTCCAAAACGTTATCATGCACGATGTTATACCATGAAGCTATATCGGATTGATTGATTCATTTTTTTTTCTTTTTCTACATGGATTAACGTCAAGCTAATGTGGAAATTGTTGGAATCAAATCAAATAAGTTGGATCTGTTTTGCCCTATAAATATATTTTTTTTCTTTTCCCTAATTTTTGATTTCATACTGCCCTGTTTTGTGATTTCAATTTTGGGTATATTAAATCTGCGGCGAAAATTGATTTGGTTATGATATATTGATTAATTTAAATTAATCGTTTGTAGGTGAAAATTGATTTGATTATGAATTAAGGATTATTTTGATTGTTAATCTTAATCGTTTATAATTTATAATCTGTAATTATTTTATTGTGTATTCCTGTATGTACTAATCTCGTAATCTTGTATGTATCAATCAGGGATTAGTTGTAGTAATCTTGTATGTACTAATCAGGGATTAGTTGTACTAATCTCGTCATGTATGTACTAATCTCAGGGATTATGTTGGTTAATGGAGTTGGATTTAAAAGAAGCCCAAGTTGGTCATGGATTTCTTAAATTGGTTCCGCCTCATTCAAAACAGTCAAGACTAGGTGTATCTCAACCAATTTTTTTTTTTAATTATTTTTTTTTTTATGATTAGAGGCATTGTTTATTAAAAAAAAATCTTTTTTTTCCTGATAATATAAAAATGAAATCTCTGCCGTCTTTGTATGTACATGATTTTGCCGTTGACTGTATTATCAGATGTTGTCTTTTGCTCTTTAGAATGCCCACATGCGCGATGATCAAATTTGATTTGACAAGTATGTTTATCTGTTTTTTTTTTTTTTTTTTTGGAAAAGAGGATACTTCCTCACTAATTAGATTGATAATTATGAATCTCAAAACTATGAGAATCATTTGCAGTTACAAGATTAATACAATTTTGAATATATAAGTTGTGCAAAATGGCTCTTAACCCATCACTTGTCCAACTCTTTTGGATTGCATGGCGATTACATAAAGTTGCTATATCTGCAGCTTTCCTCATGTTGAATATGGAGATTAACAGAAAAACAGTTGCTTTAAAATTAATACAAGTATTTATTCTAGCTTCGAAGTCTTCACTAATACGATAACGGTGTTCCCTTGCCTTTGCGTGTCTTCCAATCAGCAACTTCATAGTAGGTTTAGAATCACTTTGAAAGACGATGTTGAATCCACTCCATTCGGTTGCCCATCGAAATGCAGCTTCAGCTCATTTTTCTTCCAACTGCTCCCTTGTTGTGCAATTTGCATGAGATCATCTTGCCTCAATAGTTTTTCTTGCATAATCCATTAAAGTTAAGCCAATTCCATAAGTACTTATGGGCATATGCATAGATAGAGCAATTCACATTCTCAGACTCATATATGTTTTTTTCCTTTTCTGGTTCTCTTTCCAATATCTTGAGAGCTTTATCTTGCATGGGATCATAATACAGAGTTTGCATAATGTTGTATTCTGGATTGTTAACATTCATGAGGCTATTGATAAATTTTACTATCGTTTTTACTGTATTTGAACTATTCTGTTTCTTTTTTTGAAATGTGGCTTCACACCTAGCTTTCCAAATATGCCATATAACAATACTACAAAATTCAGGCCATTGAATTATGCTTTCTCTTTTATTTTTATCTTGAAACCATGCATTCAACCAGTCATGAAAACTATTACATCCATCAGTCACATAATTTATATCAAAATTTAAATGCATCCATACCTGAATCGCGAAATTGCATTTAAGAAATATATGAGTTAAAGATTCTTGTTCTTCATTACAGAGACTGCATTTTGTATCAATGTTAGGAAGAATAACAGACACCCTCATACCTGTTGGTAGAATTGATTGAGCTGCTTTCCAGGTGAAAAGCTTTATGGAAGGTGTTACTTTTAGTCTCCATATCCTACCCCAGTCAGCATTGTTATCATTACTACTTCTATTAATTGAATTGTATAAAGATTTTACTGTGAACTTACCTTTTTTTTCTAGATTCCAATGAACAATATCTTCAGAATCATTAGTTGGAATATGTATTTCTAATATTTTATTAATTGTATCTTCATTAAAACAATTTTAAGTTTGTCTTCATCCCATTCTTTGTTATTATTGATTAAATGACATACCTTTTTCAAGTTTCCAGTACCTGTGCTTGGCTTTTGGAGTGGAGCAGTGGCATTTGGTATCCACTGATCCTCCCAGATATCAATTAGCTTTCCATTTCCCACTTCCCATCTACAGTTTTTCTTAATCAACTCAACTCCACTATGTATCCCTTTCCACACCCAAATATCCCTATCTCTCGGTTTTAGGGTTTATATGAAGTATATCACAATTTGGATAATATTTTGCTTTTAGAATTTTCGCCCCCAGAGAGTCTGGTTTTTCTTTCAATCTCCATCCCATTTTTGATATCATTGCAAGATTAAAATTTTCAATGTTTTGGATACCTAATCCTCCTTCTTCCAAAGATTTACTGATCGCACCCCATGCTTTTAAGAATATCCCCTTATTTCCTTTTTTCCATTTTCATTTTCCCCCCACCAATAATCTCTTTGCAACTTGGTTAGCGTTTTACATATTTTCTTTGGTATTTTAAAGCAATTCATATGGTACACAGCAAGAGAAGATGTTACATTTTTAACCATTACAGTTCGACCTGCGCTATTCACGTTACTTCCATTCCAACCTTGTAATCTTTTTGTCATGATTTTTATAAGTGGTTCAAACTCTTAACTTCTGATCTATTAGTAACAAAGGTGATCCTAAGTATCTATCATTTAGAGGAATAGAATTAACCCCCAATATTTGTTTAACTCTATCAATTTTTCCTGGGTTTGTTTTCGGGCCGAAAAAGACACCAGATTTGGTTAAGTTTATAAGTTGTCCAGAGTTTGTTACAAAATCCTTAAAAAGGGTCACTAATTTGTGGCAAGTTTTTATATCGGCTTTGCAGAAGATGATACAATCATCTGCAAACAGGAGATGGCTCACAGATGGAGCGTGTCTAGAAATTTTTATTCCTTTAATGTCTCCTCTCTCTTCAGCATCTAAGATAGTCCTGGACATAGATTCCATGCACAAAAGGAAAAGATATGGAGATAGAGGATCTCCCCTGTCTTAATCCTCTCGTTGGCTTAAAAGACTCGGTTGGCGAACCATTCAAAAGAACTCGATAGAGATGTTGTTGAAATACATTGAAAAATTAAAATGCACCAAGTTTTTCATAATATCAATCGAAAAATTCCATTCGACCCTGTCGAATGCTTTTGACATGTCTATTTTAATGCCCATTAGCCCATTTTTTCTTCTAGTATTTCTCATTTTATGAATTATTTCATGTGCTATAGTTATGTTATCGGAGATCTGTCTTCCAGGTATGAATGTTGATTGGAAATGACTTATTATCCTATCAAGCAGACCCTTCATCCTATTGGCCATCAGCTTTGCTATGAATTTGTAAGAGGTGTTACTTAAGGCTATTGGTCTGAATTCAGCAGGAGTAGTTGGATTTATGGTCTTAGGGATTAAGGATATGAAAGAGGTATTCAATTCTTTTGCCAAAAACCAGTTCTAAAGAAATTTATCATTAAAATTAGTTCTTTGCCTCTGTTTTCCCGGTTTTGTTGAAAGAAGATGGGTGGAAATCCATCGGTCCCTGGACTTATATCAGGATCCATTGAAAAAAGAACCTTTTTTATTTCAGTTTCAGTTGGCATAGAGAATAACATGTCATTATCATTTTCATTGATGCAAGTCGGAATTAGATCAATCATTTTACTGCCAATACAAGGTTGAACAATCGTAGAAATATTATTAAAATGTTCAGTTAAGCAGGCTGTTATTTCCTGTCTACTTTTTAACCAAGTCCAATTTTTGTTCATTATAGTTTCTATCTGATTTCTTCTAAATCGTTGTTTCGCCTTACTATGAAAATATTTTGTGTTCATATCTCCCAACCTCAAATTCTGATCTCTACTTTTATCCTTCCAAAACTTTTCTTTTATTTCATACCATTTTACAAGTTCTTTATTTAGAATCACAAGATCTGAAGCTTTACTGTTATCATGCCTTCTACTGTTTGTTTTTTCTAGTTCCTTTTTTATGTTTTCAATATTTGTTCTTATGTGTCCAAAGGTGTTTTTATTCCATAATCGTAGTGTATATTTGACATCTTTTAATTTATTCACAAAAGAGTGCGCTAGAGAACCTATGATATTAGTATCCCAACAGTCTTGTATTAAACCAGCACATTATTCGTGTTTCATCCATTCCCCAAAATACTTGAATGGTGTAGCTCCATCATTCTAAGTATTATGAGTACTGAGACAAATTGGTAGATGGTCAGAAATTAGAGGTCCTAGGTGACGTAAATTAGAATTCGGAAATTTTATGTTCCATCTGTCGTTTACAATAGCTCTATCCAAGCGTTGTTCTAGAAATTTTTCATCTAGTCTTCTATTGTTCCAAGTAAATGTGTAGCCAATAAACCCTAGGTCCATCAAACCAGAATTATGAATTAAGTCATTAAAAATGTTTGCTTCTCTTTGTTTAAATGGGAATTTTCCTTTTTTCTCCTGTTCATGAAGAACTACATTGCAATCTCCTAGAACTACCCATGGTTTATCCACTACATTAGCCATACTTTTTATGATATCCTAAGAAGCTAGTTTTAGATGAGTATAAGAGCTACCATAGAAACAGGTAAGTAACCAGGAATTATTATTATTGTTTATTTGAACATTTACATTGATATAGTTGTAATCATGGTCTAATATTGTTATTTGCATATGATTTTTCCAAATCAGGCATATTTCCCCTGCAGTTCCTCTAGGAGGAACTAGCCAATAGTTGTAAACATTTACTTTTCTCATTATATTATGCATTTCTTTGTTGCGTTGTTTAGTTTCGGACAAAAATAAAATGTCAGGATTATTTTTGTCTAAAAGATCTTTTAGGCTATTAATGGTTTCAACATTTCCTAGACCCTGACAATTCCAAGCAATGATAACTACAAACTGCCAAAAGTAAGATACCTCTGGGTAATTTTTCTTAGTCAGAGTAATTGAAGCAAAGATCTAATCATGCATCTAAGTTTGTTGATTGGGATAAAAATTAGGATTAGAGTTACCTTTTCCTCCATTGATGCTTCACTTTCAGAATTTCTAACTTCTTTTTCCTTCATTGAATCAAAAATGGAATTACAGACATAATTGCAATCGGTGGTAATTGTGCAAAATTGAGTATTCATATTCACAGTTAAAGAAGCAAATTTGTTATTGTTAAGCAGACATACACATACAGTGAGTAAATGATACTGTAGAAGCATACACAAAATTTCTATGCAATCATAGTTTAATAGACCAATTTTAAGTAATTCATCAAGAAACACTTTGTTTAAATTATTTTTGAGATTTAGGGGTACCTCGTTAACAACAAGAAACTTTGTATTGTTCAGAATGTTCGCCGTTTTAGCCAATTTAGAACAAGTAGTGGTGTTGCAATTAAAAGAAAATATTCGATCTCCATCTGGATCAGGAATTACCTCAATAGCATGTAAATTTGCTAGCTTCCCGAACTTCCAAAAGAAGTGGAGAGAAATTGAAGATGACCTCCTGCAATACCTAATTTCCACAATTTGCTTCTCTGTATCCTGTATTGTCACTGCATAAAGGTTTAAATCTCGATTTTTCCTTTCGATAATCTCAGCAAGATCAAGAGGAATTTGATAGGGGTAAGGATTAAATTGGGCGTCAGATTTTTTTCTTAGGTTTTTTGATGATCGGTGCATATAGGTATTGGTAAAGGTGTATTCTTGAGATACAAAATATGAATGTATTGTTTAATTTTGCTCCCAACACGTGACCCTCTCTTTTCTGCCGACAATATAAAAAATTCTTCTCTCTATGGCATTTACGTTTCTTCTTCTGGTTATAGATAAAATTAGAGGAGTTGCTATGTATAGACATCGAAGCATCTAAGGGGGAGACACTTGTGGGGGGGTAGTAGCGTAAAACGGGTTAAACTTATAGGAAAAGGACATAGAAGGAAATTATGAAATTGAAATAAAATTTCTAGATCTGCTCTGCGGAATGAAGAATCAAAGAAAAGAAGAGAAGTTCAATTAGTAAGTTGTAATAAAAATAATTTTAAGCAAATACGAGATAGCAATTAAACTAAAAATCCGCAGAAATAATAATGATAATGATTTAAATGATGCAAGAGAGGGGCGGCAGTAGAGATTATAATCGTCTTTGTAAACTGTCTTTGAAAACTCTGATTCTGATGGTATAATTTATTTGCGGACTTGGGGCGATAGAGACAAAGGATAGTTCTAGATTTAGAAGCAGTTAAATCTTGATTATATTAGTCTTGGAATTTGAGACTTTGTACTGTGGCTGTATTGATCGAGTCTTAGAAATTTTGGAGCTATAGAAACTTGATTGTCTTTGATGTCTTCTATAACCTGAGAGTGTATTAGAAACCAATTGAAATCTTCAGAGTCTTTGGAGTCCTTCGAATCTTAAGTGTCTTGAATTGGCATTTTTAGAGTAACTTGGGGTCTTCCGTATCAATGGTATCTTTGTATCTTTGGTGTCTTCTGTATCAAAACGTAGCTCCGTATCTTTGGATTCTTAGAGAGTTGTGACTTGCTTTCTTAGTATATTTGTGTCTCTAGTATCATAAGGTAATAGTAACTTCCGTAAAGAGATGGATTTTAGTAAGCTAATGAGACCAGAAATGATCAGAAAGATATTGAGATTGAAGAATATATGATCTAACTACTGATTGTTTTGATTGTTTTCTCTATTTTCCGGTTTGATTCCGGTCAATTATTACTGTTGCTAGTCGCAATCATTAAAGTAACGGTAATAAATTGGATGGTTTTCAGGTAACCATTTGATTTCCGATCAAATAATTATTTGGGAGATGAAATGGGAAAGAGGAGAGAGGGCAAACCTTTTCCATTCAATGTTTATCTGTTCTGTTTGCTATATTGTGAATCTTTTTTTAATCAGATCTGTGCTAGGTAGACATGATGTTTGTTCCATGTATGAGCCATTATTGATCCATCCATGTTTACAAGTGATTTTAACTAGTGTCTTATTCGGTTTTTATTTTAATTCATATATTAAATTTAAATGATCCAAAGTAAAATAAATAAATAAAATATGCCATAATAAATTCATAAATTAATTTTTTTTGTAACTGT
>JAJJWW010010133.1:0-37048 GCA_023531295.1 Papaver armeniacum | reverse complement strand
TTACCGAAATAAGACAGCTAATTAATAATCACTGTACTCTTACTGTGCATAATGATGAAAGGATCTCCTTTTGGAATGATAAATGGGTTGGTGATGACAGGCTAAAAATTTGATGATTTTGATTAGATTTGTATATGATCAGGGTTAGATGATCATAAATCGATGAAGAAGAGAAGAAGAAAAATTGTAGAATAGAGGAAGAAGAAGTTGTAGATTAGTAATAATTTTAATTAGGTAAAAGAGTAAATATGTTAATGATTAAAATTAAGTTATATATAGAGGTGGTGGTGGTAGTCGGAGGTCGTAGTGGTGGGCGGCGGTGGTGGGAGGTGGTGGTGGTTATATATATATATATATATATATATGGTTATTTGGTTAGTTTTAAATTAGGTTAAGGGTATATTAGTCATTTCCACACTTTATGACACCCTTATAACTATAGGGAAGGTGGCACAATAAGGCCAGTCAGTCTAAAAATGGTTCTTGATTAAGGAAGTGACAAAAGAAATAAAGTAATATTGCAAAAAGACAAAATTTATGCATAAAACCTAAAAGCTCCTTTTTATTTATAATTTGTAATTTCACTTGAGAGACAAAGGCTATTCGAGAATTTTGAAATTTTTTATTCTTAATATTATTTCAACAGAAATGTAAGCTAGCTGAAAGAAGTCACTTTCTTGTTTACTTAATAGACCAAAATCAACACCACCTTCTGTAAATCCAATTCTACAAGTATCTGCATAATCTTTCGCAGCAGTCAAATCTGTTAGAGCAGTAACATAATCTTTACCATTAAATGCGGTCGTGGCTTTTTGAACTTCTTCCGCAGAAATAGAATAAAATTCTATACAATCGTCTAGATATATCTTGGATCTCGGTTCTGCTTTTCCATCTTTCAAAATTCCTTCAATATACGTACAAATATAAGTTGCGTTGTTCGAACATAGCTCCATTGATATTACAGCAAGTCCAAAAATATCAGAAGTTTTGCTCAGAGGGTTGGCTTCAAGAGATGAAACACAAAATTCATAATTTAGGTGGGGTTCATGTGTCGATACATTATTACAAAAATTTCTAACTATATTTCCATTCGCAGTAACTCCCTCGTAAAAGTTTAGAACAAGAAAAACATGGAGGACCGATGAAAAAAGGAAAAGGAATGAGATTGATTGATTCATCACTTTTGTTTGGATTTCAATAAAAAGAAGGATCTGATGTTTAGAGAACCCTTACAGTATATACAATTCTATGTTAGCGTTTATGGCAATATTTATATAATCAATCAAGGAATAATTTGGTATTAATGAAATATCTATTTTGATACGGTGCATTAACTGGTTCCAAAGGCAAATTATATAATTAATCAGGGAATACTTTGGTATTAATGACATATCTATTTTGATACGGTACTATTAACTGGTTCCAAGATTTGACAGTATATTTAGATTTTATCAGTTAGGTACCTTATTAATACCAGTTTTTTTTTCCAAAATATAAATATATATCAAATCTTGGAACCGATTAATGTCGCGTATCAAAATGGATATTTCATTAATTCCCAATTACTTCTTGATTAATTTTGCCATAAACACTTTTTTTTATTTTTGCTCGGTATTCCCATAAACACTATCCTGGAATTATATATACTAGTAAGGGTTCTCTAAACATCATAGCCTTCTTTTTATTGAAATCCAAACAAAAGTGATGAATCAATCAATCACATTTCTTTCCCTCTTGTCATCAATCCTCCATGTTTTTCTGGTCCTAAACTTTTATGGGGGAGTTACTGTGGACGGTAATATAGTCAGAGATTTTTGTAATGATGTATCAACACATGAACCCAACCTAAATTATGAATTTTGTGTTTCATCTCTCGAAGCCAATCCTCTGAGCAAAACTTCTGATATCTCCGGACTTGCTATAATATCAATGGAGCTATGTTCGAACAATGCAACTTATATTTGTAAGTATATTGAAGGCATTTTGAAGGATGGAAAAGCAGAACCCAGAGCCAAAATATATCTAGCCGATTGTATAGAATTTTATTCTTCTGTTGTTGAAGATATTCAAGCATCCACAAATGCATTTAATGATAAAGATTATTATACTGTTCGAAGAGAATTGACTGGTGCCAGCATAGATGCAGATACTTGTAAAATTGGGTTTACAGAAGGTGGTGTTGATTTTGGTATATTAAGGAAACAAGAAAATGATTTCTTTCAGCTACTTTACATTTCTGTTGAAATAATTAGGAAAATACAAGATTTAAATCTAAAAGTTTTCCGGTAGCCTTTGTCTCTCATTTGAAGTTTAAGATTTGAAATAAAAAGAGCTTTATGTTTTATGCATAAATTTTGGTTTTTTACGATTTACTTTTTTTCTTTTTGTCACTGTCCAAGATCAAATGGTTCTACCTCACAGGTAAGGGTCCCAAAATTTTTGGAGTAGAATAGATATATATATACATCACTTCTCCAACTAAGGATTCATCCCATATGTTCAACAAAGTTCAGTAGCATATAACTAACGTGGACAAAATAAACAATCTATAATGGGTTTTGCTCTTGCAAAGACTATTATTAGAGCGTGGATACCAACAGGTTTGCTATAAGAAAGAGTTGCTTTGCATAGCTTTAAGTCCAACGCCATTCCATTGCGGTGAGAACACTGTCAGCCTCACTTACTGGCCTAGTAGAGAACTGCCACAATTTGTCTCCACAATAACTTCTGTTTAGTAGAAAATGATCCCCCACCTGCACAATTGGATTGTTTCATATGAAAAGCCTCAAAAATACAATAAAGCAATCCTTAAGAAGACGGGCTATTGCATACAAGGCACTCACTTATGTCAAGTTTAGTCAGTAGAGGACAGCCATGAGATACTGCATACAAGGAGCTATCACAACTTGTCCTGCCGTTTCTCTCTTTTCATGTCCCAACACCTGTAATGCGCAGATGGTAAGAGAACTTCAAGAAGGAAACCCCAATCACGACTATAATCTAATTAAGCAAATTTCAAAATTTTGAAAGATGCTTTAACGAGCATTGATTTTGATCAACTCAAGAAATCCAGCTACAAGAAATTCCATAGCAATTCTGGTAAAAACGAGAAGAATAAACCTAAAAAATAGGTATTAAATGATAAGAAGATGAAACAAGATAAGCCGTGCTTCAATAATTGACAAGCACATTAATACAACTACAATGTTTTCAGGAAGAGCAGAAGTAAAGCTTAATTATTTTGAGAAGCTGCTGAATTGACAGAAGGGACAAACCTCTGTGATTCTATTCCTATGAAGAGCAGTGAAAGATTTTTAATACATTGAGAATAAGTCAAATAAATAATAAAGAAATAAAATGACAAGGAGCTAAAAGCAGAGACGCATCACGTTTTCCAGAACAAGTCACATGCTTTAAGGAAGAAAGACAGGTATTCATCTGGTATGGTTAGGTATATTCCACTATAGTTTCTAGATCATTATAAAAGGAAAAACTATACACTTGGCGCCAACTAACCCCAAGAACAGTAGGCACTTCTGTTAGAATAAAGACTAATCTGAATTGTGCAGTTGATCCCGAAGAAGATCCACCTAAGCGTCAGACTAGTCAAACAGTGACCAACAAAACCTGGATCCCTGATTACGACTTTATATGATGGAAGTGTAGAAAATAGATACCTAGAGTGGAGGATAGTAACACCAGAAACATAACAGGTAACGTATTATGTCATTTAAGGTTCAAGAAGATCACCTGTAATCGCGTCTTAATTGTGTTCAACGGAGTTGTGATACAGGAAGCAACAGAACCAGCCATTATCCCTCCTGAAGCTTGAACCGGCACTACAGTCCACGGATCAGGAACCAATGCCTTATTCTGCTCGGTACCATAGCCTAAGGACCTGCCCCAAAAATTAGCAGAGAGTTTTGATATCAGCCGACATATTACAAGAGCCAGGATTTTCAATTTACAGTACTCGTCATATTAACCACCTGCGGTTACAATTTTTCATAATTAATGGAACAAGTAACTTTGAAAGCAGCGCCTTTATAATTAAGCATGAAATAGCAGCGACAACAACTTAACTAAACAAATAACTCCTTTCGGGAGCTTGTTTCTAATATGAGTTATAAATATTTAGTTCCTCTGAAAATAGAAGATGATGCGAAATTCTCACCTCCAAATGACACGCTGGATTGAACCATAACTTGCCCACCAGACAGCACTGAAAGGAGAATATGTCATAACAGATAAGCCAAACCCCCTATATAGTCCTCGGATTCCATCAGCTTTTACAAGTTTGCGAGCAACATCCAGTCCGCCACTATACTTAGTATGACCTCAGTATCCTTGCACCATTAACTTTTGGCTAACATAATATTAGAGATCATGGGATATAAGGTAAGCATTCTAAAACAACATCATGGTGATAATGTGGTTAGTGGTTACTAGAGAGGCTTCTATTGAAAAGAGTTTGACAATCTTAAGATTTTGACTAAGCGCATCTCGTTTAAAATTATAAAAGCTTGGAAATCAAAGTCCTGGCTTTTACAAATAAGAAATATTGAGCTACAGATGCTGGTGTGGAATTAGGAACTAGATTAGCTTATTCATCACATTGGTCCAGTACATGCGCGAACTTGATATAAAACAAATCCTTGTTTTTAAGTACATAGACAAGGAGTTGAGAGAGAAAGATACCACATCAAATTGGGACCAAAACAGCATGAGAAAAAAGCGAGGATGTCATGCCCGCAAGCCCATTAGCTATAGGTGCTTGTGTTGGTTCAGAGAATTTGAACGGTTCAATCATCTTGAAGACCATCGAAGAATTTGCACGGCTTTGTACCATGTTGCATCGATACGCAAATTTTTGAAAATCTTCAAGACTTAGCGATTGGAAAGAAAGCATGTAAGAGGAAACCCACTGATAACTTTTACTAAGGATAACTATGCATGTCTTGGATAGTGAGCATACAAAAATTGTATAATTTTTCAAATGTCCAAACATATGTTAAAGTTCAACACAGAATAGAATGTGCAAAAAAAAAAAAAAAAAAAAAATCACCCGTGCCTATCGTTTGAAACTCCAATAAAATGAAACAATCAGAGAACAGGTCATGGAGAATTTGCACTTTACTTTACATGACTAATTATTTTTTGAGGCTAGGATGTGGAGGATATTAACAACATTCCTTCAGAAGCATGTGATACTAAAAACAGAATCATCTTTCTAGATTAATTTACTTAGGCGGGAGAGATCTAAGAGACTACAACGAAGAGATAAGAATAGATGGAAGGATGTGGTTACCAACAGATATAGAGATGCTCAGAATCGACGTATGAAAGATTTAAACAAACAACCGAAGGACATAGTTCTCAATCCATTCACAGTTGCCTGGGAAGCATTTAAGATGATAATAATATAAAATCAAAATCATTCCACAGTGATGCAAGAGTGGTTTCCCCATGCTCATTAGAGTAAGCCCCTCGGTGACAGATTTCTAATATAAAGGAGACTAATTTGGCCTTTTTATCAGTCATGTCATTTAAGAGTCTGGTCTCCCTTCAGTACAGAGGAACAGGCTGTGACGATTGTATTATTTAGTGCATTAGAAGTATTCTAACAAAACAATATGTACAAAAAGAAATACCAACCACTATCAAAGCAATGAATCATAGCAGCCATCTCTCCTCATTGAACCATGAAAAATCATGTTCACTCTTTGCAAATCGCTTTTAGTTATACTCCCTTTCCCCGCTTCTGTAATATCAACACTACACATTACGAACGGAAGAATACCTTGAGTACCCAATCCAGTACATTAAAAATCAGTATATCTGGATGCCAATAAATTGTTAACGGTTTACAAAAATGCAAATTAATCACAACTATAAAATTTATCTGTTCCAAATTACTCTTATCCATCCGTTAGAAGGATCTGACGGCAGCAAGCTCATCATGAGAAGAGGACCACGGAAATCTAAACTACCAAAAAAACGGTCGAGTGATTGAAAACCAAAAGAAAGGAAAAAACACATCATTATCTGAGCTTCATCAACGACTTATTTCTAAAATCAAGCAGTAAATTCCACAGTTAATTTCTCCTTCTCGAACAACATACCATCTAACCAATTTCAGTAGTGCAAACACAAATGTAATCCCCAGCAGATAATAAACCAATTTTAAGATCTAACCAAAATACCATTACATAACAACCACAAACAAGCAAAACCCAGTTCTAAACTCTGACATATAGATCTAGATATCTAACTTTCACAAAATCCCTAATTTTTGCCGTCATCTTTCCCAATTTCATATAACAGGACTAACTATCAATTCATTAAGAAGAAAAAGGGAACTCATAATCAGTTACCTCATTAAAGAAGGAGAAAGGCATGAAATCTAGCATCAGTAGAATCAACTCTGGACCATCTTCTTCATTGACATTCAGATTTTAGGTCAAATCGATCGACATGAGTAACAAAAAACATAAACCTAGCTAAATCTAATCGAATTCAAACTACGGTTTTGTCTTGATGGATTAATTTCAAACTGAAATTGTTGCACTCTCAAGAGTGCTAATGGCGGAATGAGGGAGATTAGAGAGGGAAAATCAACAGAGAGAAGAAGAAGATAAAGAAATAAGGGGCTTGGTTTTGGTTTAAGTCTTGATTTTTTTATAAAGTCAATGATCCTTTGACCAGGTCCTGATTGTTTTGGACCCAAAATATAAAGAGTTTTTTCATAATTAGGAAAAAAAATAAAAGTTTCGTATTTAAAATTTTAATAAATACGAAAGTATCGGCTTTTCAAAAGCAGGCGATAATATCACTTTTTCAAAAGGAGTGAAAGTATCACTTTTTTCTCAAATTAACGTGAAAGTATCACTTTTCCATAAACGGAAAATTAGTCGATACATAAACCAAAATATGGTTGCATGATGTGTTATGCATCTTTTATGGTGGTTTGCATAATGGTTATGCCTTCAATTTTCGAAAATTGTGCTTAAAGTGAAAGTATCATTTTTCTTGAAACGGTGGGAGTACATAAGTTTTTTTTTTTTTTTTATTTGAAGCATGTAGCATACGTTTTATTAGTTGCAACGGAACATTAGTTTATGCATAAACCAAAATATGGCAACATAAAGTATTATGTATCATTTGTGGTGGTTTGCCTAATGGATGTATATTTAATTTTTTAAATTATGCCTAAATGATAAATATATCCGAATTTTTCGTAAAAGTTCTAAATTTGATATTGTTTTTTGTACTCGCTGTGTAGTTTTTTTTTATTTTTCCAACGAGATAAAATTTATAAAATTCCAAGGCACGGATTTTTAGATATATATTATATTAAAGTTTACATTCCAATTATACCCTTAAAAAATAGGATACAGAAGGAGTTATAATAATTGTACTAAAAGAAAGGGACAAATTTGTCTAGTGAAAAAGTAACCATGGACATGGAAATTTCCAATCTTTTTATCAAATTGAATATTTGTGTTACTCTTCATTTTACAAAAAAGTGGCCATAAAAGGGACTCCCTCCCTTCGGGCCCTCCGGTCAGTCGGCCCAACTACCTCATTCAAGATGAGGTTTGAAGAAATACAACCACATGGAGAATGAGATAGAAATACAACCACGTGGAGATTGAGATCCCACCATCCAGATAATTCTCATACATTGCATATTGGCATAAGTTATAAGCTAGACGATTTACATTTTCTGAAACATAAACAAGCCTAACTTCTTGAAACTTAATATTGATTCTTTTAATTTGCAAAGCCAGAGAGAAGATACTCCATGAAATATCTTTCTGAACTCCCAGAATCGCTTTAGTAACAATAACAACTTCACCTTCAATAACCAGTCTATCAATATTAAGCCTTCCAGCCAATTCCAATCCTAGAGTAACGACTTTTGTTTCTACAATGATAGGAGAAGTGGAATCAAACGTACTTGTGCTGCAACCAACATACATACCCAGATAATCTTTAGCAACTGCTCCACTATTTGGAATAAAACTTGCATCCACATTTATCTTGGTGAAAGAGATATGAGCAAGGATCTAGTGTTGATTAACATTAATTAACTGCATCATTCCGATCATAATACTGCTCAACTTCAAATATACAGGCATGAAAGTCCATCGTTGTGTTTTTGAGAATTTGACCAACAGAGAAAGAAACATTATTGAAAACTACATCCTTTCGCATCTTCCATATGTTCCAAGGAGACAAATACCCATTGTAAATGTTGAGACTTCTTGATCATTCAAACACCGTATATAAGAACTCCCCGTACCATCTTCCACAATATCATCTAATATAAATTCCTATGAAGAATTATTGGAAATTGTTTTTTCCCATGGGAAGTTAAAGAACAGATGAGTGATTGATTCAATTTCATGTTTACATAAACTGCAAGTTGGGTCAGTCCCACTATTGAATCTGCTAATATTCTTGAATAACCGAAATTTCCTCCAGGGAAATTCACCAAAAGTCGAAAAAGACGGAGCATCATTTACAATTACAAGACTTTGATAACAAGATTTTGGTGAGAATTTACCCAATATAGATAGAGACCAAATCAGCGTGTTTTCCTCGTTATTTCCTGAAATATATATATTCTTAACTGCAATTACCAAATCTTCAGGAAATAAATCTTGTAATAAAGTCCCATTCCAACTATTATTCTATGTATGTATCAGATCAGATACATATTAAAATCTATCAATCCTTTCTAGAACTCCTTGTGGATGAATAAACCTTCCCATGAATGTATGATCACAGTTGAACGTATTGTTGCAAAAGATCATTGTAATACACGTAAGAAAACAACTATATGGCCGACATAAGCCATAAGCGATGATAAAACATCCAAATGACAAGAACTGCATGCCATTGATGATTGATTATTAAATGAATTAAAACCTAAAACCTAAAATCGCTTAAAGAAATGATGGTTTTTTTATCTATAATTTACATACAATTAAATGATATGCCTGGAGATCTGAAAAATCAAATCATACCAAACAAATCAAGAGTAATTGGGGAACAAATTCAGAAAATCAAGCAAAAACTATACGGGAAGTATAACTTGTTACAGGAATTATTACAGGGATATGATCAGTTACTTAAAAAGAATCGGTGACAACTTACACTGTGACAGAAGTCCTGATTTGGTGTAGTGATTCCTCTCGAGGACTGAAACAGGAGCTTTAAATGGAGTGAAATAATAAATTGGTAGTGAGATTACTATATATGTATTTTAGAAGAGCAAGTTTACCTCCTTTTGAAACTGAAATTTGTCTCCAAACTTATAATCTTTCCTCAAACTTTTCTATAATGGGAATCCATATGTGTTTAGATTTTTCCTTAGCTCTCAAAGGTATTCTCAGGTACATAAATAAAAGATTGTTAGTGGGACCAATTTTAGAAGCCCAAAGAGATATCTCTGGAACATCAACAATAGCTATGAGTCTTATCTTTGAGGTGTTAACCTTCAGGCTTGCAATGTACTCAAATCACTTGAGAGAAGAAAATAAGTTACACAATTCTTCCTAGTTGTGATCAACGAAGAAAATAGTGTCATCATCATAATGTAGGTGTTTTATAATAATGTTTGATGGAGTCACATAGAAGCCACTGAAAAGACCAAGTATAGAGGCTCTGCCCACATATCTAGAAAAACCCTCCATGGCAATATTAAAAAGAATAGGAGAGATTGGAAAACCTTGACTTACACCCTTTTAGTTTGTGGAATAACCAAAAGAAGAACCATCAATTAACACAGAAAATGTTGAATAACAAAACCTTAACCAGTTGCACACCTTACTTCCAAATCCCATTTGATTAAGAAGAAACTCCAAATATCTCCAATTAATCCTGCCAAATGCCTTTTCTAGGTCTATATTACAGATAATACCAGCCTTACCAGATCTTAGTATTGAGTCTACAAGCTCATTGGCAATCAATGTTTCATCAACAATTTGTCTACCTTCAACATATGCACATTGCACATGGGATATCTTCTTGTCGATGACCAACTTGAGTCTCGTATAGCCAAAAATTTAGCAATTATTTTGTACATACTAGTTAGGAGACAGATTGGTCTTCAGTTCTTAATGGTTTCAATGTAATCCTTCTTGGGAACCAAGGTAATGAAAGTGTAATTGTGTTTGCTGTAGATTTAACCTGTAGAAAAAAAAAATCATTCACAGTACCCATTATTTCAGATTCAAGAAAGCTCCAACATTTATTAAAGAATATGATTGGGAATCCATCTGGACAAGGTGCTTTTCTCTCTATAACCAACAAATGGTTCATAGAGAGTTCATTTAAGAATATAAATATTCTAAAGAAACCGTGATTTTGGAAAACATTGAAGCTTTGCTAGCCCACTTCATGTGAGTGTGATGGTTTTTGTGTCGTCCAAAAGGACGTTCTATATAAGACAAATTTTACAATTACAAATATTATCAAAAACAACCATCTGTTGATGTGCACAAGATTTTGATTGTTATCCAATTCACAACTTACTTTTCTTATTAGGAATGAATCAAAGGGATGGAAATTCCAACTCAGTATTTATTTGGTCAGATAGTCAAAAAAAGATATTGTATTCTTGTTCACCTGCCATCGAAATAAGCACATATTCGTGCTGGAAAATATCTCTTCACAAAGGGCTGAATAAACAAATGTTCATATTTTTGCGATTAATTTTTAACCGGAGTAAATATCACAAGCTTATTACACGAAATCCTTTTTTTTTAGAATACGTTGAGGGGGTAGGATTTGTTGGTCGAGAGGAGGCAATAAATTGGGATCTATCAAGATCAATGCTACGAGCTCCCAGAATACAATAAAGTCGTTCATTATGTGTTAATCCGGCAAGAAGGTCAACTTTGATTATTGACCTAAGGGAAAAATATGGCTTAGTCTTAAATCCATCCAAATATATTAATGATCCGTTCAACCGGGTACAATTTAGTCCTTTATTTATTTGAAATATATAGAAAGTCCACAAAAAACCTTCCTGACTTACAAATTAGTCCAAATATTTACAGCTTAGTCCAAAATTACTTATGATGATGTCAGCAACTTTAGATAGTATAAAAAATTTAAAAACAATTTATTTTTCGAACTGTTCGTCCAAAATTTGCAAAGTTTATACATTTGGAAAACTATTTCCGACATCTGCAAAAAAAGTACCCATATGACTGTATAATTTTTTTTTTTTAATTTTAATTTTCGTCTCATCTTTGTCTCATGTGTACGAAAAAGTATACATGCACAAAATTTTCATAACCTTATGCAGTCATTTTTTCATGGGAATTACATTGGTGTACAATTATGTAAAATCTACAAAACCTTGCAAATTCAATATCCATACTCACAAAAAATGCAATATATTCATGAGATGAAGCAATGTTGTATAACTATGTACATGTACATCTACAAAAACCAAACAAATTCAACATCCATATCCGTAAAACATACCATATCAATGACACATGACAATGGTGTACAACTACGTACACATATACAAAACCGAGCAAATCTAACATTCATACTAACAAAACATCCAATATATTCATGATACGGAAAATTGTGCACACTATGTATGTACACATCTTCAGAATCCAGAAAATACAACATCCATACCTAATAAATAGGCCATATATTCATGAGACAAGACAAGGTACACCAGTTTTTACATACATACAACTTGAATTATCTACCTAAGTACGAATAACTCTACCAATATTGAATAAATATAACATGGAAACTCAGATGGATTTGAACCATCAACTTCCGAAAACCTTGTGATACACTTGGGCGCTCTACAATTTTGATCTTATGAGTCCCTATATTTATTACATATAAAACCAATTATACTAATGAGGATGGAGTGCGGCATATCATCAACCAGAGTATCATTCGTGTGATTACTAGGGTCAACTATACTCAAAATAAGGTTTTGAGATAAATTGCAAAGTTTTTTTACTCGGATCTGAGACAAATAATTTGTCTTAACCTAATTCCCTAGCAGCAACCAAACAACAAGGATACTAAACTTAAGGATGAAGAAACCTAATTACCCTGGTGATATCTATCATTTATAAATTGAATAATCAAACGGTAATCATTTGTGCGTCGTATCCAAGTCAAACAAGACTTCATTAACTGCGACCGAGTGATATGTTGTCTATAATCAGCATGTGTACAACTATGTATACATTAAAAATTAACATGTGTACAACTATCTGCACATTAACAATTAACATGTGTACAATTATGTAAAGCCAAAATACGGCTCCGACAATCTTAAAATAAAAAATAACTTAAAATAAATCATTACAAAATGCATTAGTATACAAATATGTACACTTCTACAAAAACCTTACAAATTCTAGCATCCACACCCATAGGACAAACATAGAATACCAATGTACAAACAAACATGTAAACTCTACAAAACCCTAACAATCCAACATCCATACCCACATGACATGCCATATATTCATCACAGAGCATTTCAGTGTATAAACATGTACACGTCTACATAAAAACTAACAAAACCTAGTAATCATATCCACGGAATAAAGCATTTATTTAAACAAAACAACCCGTATCACAGAGAATTTCAGCGTACAAATTTGTATGCAATTACTAAATAGAGCATCGATTCAAACAAAAAATCCTATATATTCATCACAGTGCATTTTCGTGTATAAACATGTACACATCTACTACAAAAAAAACGAACATCGATAGAAACAAAGTACGTATTTATACATGAAGTCCAGTCAAGATCATTTTTTAAGGTTTTTAAGAACATAAATTGTGATATGATATCACTCAGATGAATAATGAGAAGTGGAAACTTATCTTTGTTATCTGTTAGATGCGGACCAGTCGTTGTTCATAAATCTGCTACATCCTTTGCCTCATTTTATCCTTTAAGAAATTTCTAGATATAATGTACCCTTGCATTATTTCGCCTAAATAAAGATAAAAACAAAAATTTTAAAAACAAATTTGATCTTAGTCAAATATTTATAATCACAAAACAAACATAATACGAAAACTAATCAAACTTCTATAAAAACCATTTAACCTAGAATAAAATAAAATCAAAAAATATCAATAAACAATTGAATCTTCAAAGAAAAGATATGCAATCAATCAAAAAAGATTAAAAATTCGATCAAAAGGATCAAATAACCATCAAAAAGAAAAAATAAAAAACAAAATCAATGAATCGATTTAAAAAAAGATAAAATGCTAACCTGATTCATTTGTAAAGAACGAAAACTTTCAAAATCGAAATCGCCCCTCTCTATCTCTCTTAAAAATCTCAGATCTGAAAAAATATTCGAAGAACAAACTATTATACGGTTTTTTTTTTTTATATAAAAGATATCTAAGGTGAGAATTTGATTAACTCGTCTAAAATTTAGACTAAATTGTCTGGGCGAGGGAAATTTTGGACTAGATGGTATTGAGCTTGGAAGGGAAGCACTAAAGCGTCGAAAGCCCAAGATAAAGTGGATTAACGTTTATTTCTAATTGACCTAAACTTTAATGTTTTCATAAAGTTATGCTGATAGAAAGATCATTTTGGTTGGGGGAGTAACACCAAATTTTGTATAAGACAAAATGTCGTTAACCTTTGGAACATTATTACCCCAAGAAAAACAGTCCCCCTATTAGCAATTTTGTGTTATTTGAGTTAGAAACCATGGATTTAGAATGTTACAAAAAGAAGCTATGTAATACATTGATATGTTGCCTGCAACGTTCTTTCCACCAGAAATGATTGTCTTTCTCATCCCATCTCCAACGAACATCACCTATATTTTCTTCTCTCCCAACTCAAGATTATCCTCTTTCTATGTTCCAGTTCTAATGTGAAAAATTGTATGTAATACAAGAAGATCTGAAGCCGCTTCAATTGCCTCGTCGATGGTTCTATAAGTTTCGGTTATGTATTTCAGAACTACTATATCCGATTCCATTGATGACAATGACATGTTTAGAAACCCTCATTCTGTTTTTCATAACTACTATATCTGGTTCCATTGATGACACAGACATGTTTAGAAACCTCCATTCTCTACTTTTAACCAATCGCGGACCATCTTACGATAGTCTAGTTCTTTGATAATGATGTAGTGATAGTAGTTCCGCAGAGATAGTGGGGGTTGTGAGCAGAAGTGAGAAAATTATGGTAGGAAGAGCAAAATTGAACGACTTAGGTTTGATCATGGCTAGAGATGGGGTTTAGAGAGGCGAGAGAGAGTAATCATATCAGCGAGGCAGAGCCGTACCAAACTTTTAAGGCGCTCTAAGAAAATAATCCTAAATTGGGCTCTAAAAAATAAATTATATTGTTTCGTAGGAAAATAACACTGATTATATTTTAGTTCCAAACCTCAAGGTCGCGTGATTAGATTACTAGAGTCAACTTCATTAGGTTAGACTAGGAAGTCTAGAAATATTGAGACATACAAGTATTACTTTAAAGAATATGAATACATATCGACATCAACGAACACATCATCCTTCTGTTCGAGGTTAGTCATATAAGACTTGACTTATTTCCATTTCTATCTACATTTAAAGTTTTTTGGATTGAAAACATAACATGTGAAGTTATATGTATATGAAACTCTAACATTACATGATCAATTTATTATTATCGAAGTGTCAAGGAAGAATACGCCAAAGTTGCTGATAAGCACGTAGGTGATACATTTTATACCCATATTTATATTAGCTAGGATTCGATATTTTGACTAATGACAATATTTTAGTGCTTTTGTAGAAAGTACAAGGGATTCTAATCATGTGGAAAATAAACTGCTAAAGTTGGAGATTAAATATCATTTGCGACAAAAGTCACCTACTACATCAGTTCACATCCAGAAGCACGTCAACTTCACTTGGGCCATACTAATGATGAGACGTGGCCACTCAACCACATGTTGTTATAGAAATTTTCAGGATCGGACAGATTGGTAGCTGGCAGAGATGGGTTTTTACCCAATTTTGGTTTTGATTAAATGGTGTTGGCTCGAATGTGAAGTATAGGAAAAGAAGCAATTGGCAGCACCGGTGTTAACTGAAACGTCTGTTGTGGTTTTGATCTCGAGTAGTGGACGGAAGCAGAATGGAGATATATAATTTTGGTACATCAAAGCCATGCTTGATGGTGATGATTCTCAAGTTCTTACAGTAACTGCGATTGAAATTTGAAGATGGACAATGGAGCAGTCATGATGGGTTTTCTGTAGAGTTCGAACACTCAGCAAGATGACAACAATTTTGAAGCGAGAAAACAGCACTGAGTACTCACTTTGCCGATGTTGTAGGGTGCTGAACGGACAAGATTTGGTAACTGTGAGAATTGGTGTACGTGGATGAATGCAGGATGTGTATGAATATGGAATTTGCAGGTCAAGATAGCTAAAAGGAGTGGTTCGAAAAAAGGCCAAAAGGTACCAGGCACGGACAGAAAACGCCTGGAATTATTTGTAAAATTGCCTGAAAGAATATGAAGTTTCAATTGGAGCAACTGGTGTTGGTTTCGTCTTGTCGCACCACTGGAGCGATTCTCGGTGTGGTCTTAAACAATGGTTGATTGTTATGGAGAATGAATTGGACGAGATGTTGGTGTTGGACCATGCTTGGCCTGAACCGTATGCTGCAAGATAAATAGAAGACCAGATTTTATTGCCGCTCAAACAAACAGTGAATCGAAGAAGATGATTGCGCTAAAAAAGATGGCTGAAGTGTTTGTTCGAGTTGCAACGAGACAAGGAGCTACAACCAACGCAGGGTTCATCTCAAAAGTGAATTCAGTTGGAAGAACTAGTGATCAAATGCCATGGTGATGGGCTTTGCACAAGAATGTATACATGGTGCTGATGATGGCGAGAAATCACTCCTCTATATTACAGGCTAATGGTCATGAATTCATATCATGAGGTCTCGACATTTGGTTGATGAGCGATGGATATTGGGGGACTTGATTATTAATGCAGCTGCGTGGTGGTTGGTACAAATCCAGGGGGCTCACTGTGAATTGGAGTTAACTAGGGATGACAATTTAGCCGAGATGGAAAGACTGGTTGTGGTCGAACAGGATGATAGAGATGAGATGGTTATAATTGGTGGTAAGCTGTAGCTAGAGGGTCAGGATATGGAAAATGAAATTAGGATCAGGTCAATTGGAGCTGTTCGCAAGAAGTAAAGCTTTGGTCACTGTGTTCGTTTTGGTCGAATTTAGAAAAGGCCTGAATTTGGAATTTTTTTGGTAGACTGGGCCTCAGCAGATATCTGCTAGGTCTTAGTCGAATATCTTTCGGGACTGATAAAAGGAAAAACGAACAAAGAAGAATAGGGGGGAGGCGGCTAGAGAGCCGAATACAGAGAAGACAAGGGTTTGGAATTTAATTGTTCTCTTCTTATCATGTCTTGCTAGTTTTTCATGTTAAGGCGACGGATGAACTTGTAGATGTTAGTTTATTTTGTTTTCTAAAACAAAGTCGGTTTTATGCTTCATGATGTTTGAGTGTCTCAATTTATGGGTTTGATTTATAACTCCTTCATGTTTTATGCCAAGTATATCTCATAGTTCGATACTAAACAAATCCTTCCTATAGACTTGATTGATTATTTTACTATGATTATTCATTTGCTATCTATGCCATGTATATTTAGTGGTTCGAATATCTAATTTTAAGTCGAGACCAAACATATCTTTTGACAATTATAATTGATATTTTTATCGATAAATCCTTCGTGTATGATGCTATGTGTTGTTACCATATATGAGTAATATGAGACTTTTGTGATAGGATACTGTTGATGGTGGTTTTTAGACAAAGGGTAAAATTGTAAAACCCCGAATAACCTAATGTCACCGGTGACACATTTATTAGAACATTCAATGCATGTAGTCAGTAATTAATATGGGGTAAATTAGGGTTACAACGAACAAAACCCTAATTCCCCTCCGTGCCAATGGAAAATCATGCCCACCACACCTAGCCCAAGCTAGCCAGCAATGCCAAACGCACTCTGCCTTGGCCCTAGCTATGCTAGTCACACCAAACGCGCCAAAGCATGCCAACCATGCTAGCCGCACCTCCGTGCCAATGTCAAATCATGCCAGCCACACCTAGCCCAAGCTAGCCGCGCCATGCCAAACGCACTCTGCCTTGGCCCTAGCTATGATAGTCATACCAAATGCGCCAAAGCATGCCAACCATGCTAGCCGCACCTCCGTGCCAATGGAAAATCATGCCAGCCACACCTATCCCAAGCTAGCCGCGCCATGCCGAACGCACTCTGCCTTGGCCCTAGCTATGCTAATCACACCAAACACGCCAAAGCATGCCAACCATACTAGCTGCACCTCCGTGCCAATGGAAAATCATGCCGACCCACACTAGCCCAAGCTAGCCGCGCCATGCCAAACGCACTCTTCCTTAGCCCTAGCTATGCTAGTCACACCAAACGCGCCAAAGCATGCCAACCATGCTAGCCGCACCTCCACGCCAATGACAAATCATGCCAATTTTACACTTAGCCCGGAGCTAACCGCGCCATGCCAAACGCACTCGCCTTGGCCCTAACTACGCCGGTCACACCACGCCAAGCCAAACACCCTTACCTTGGCCCTAGCCGCCATGCCAAAGTAGCGCCCCGCCTAGGCTTGCAAACCGTGCAACCTAGGCCAAATTATTACCACGCATGCCATTGGCACATGCCAACACGCATCGCCGGTAGATTTTCTTACCAGGCCGTGGCCCTAATGGACGAGCGTGCCATTGGCACATGCCAACACGCTCGCTGGTAGCTTTTCTTGCCATGTCGTGGCCCTAATAGCCGAGCGTGCCATTGGCACATGCCAACATGATCGATGGTAGATTTTCTTACCAGGCCATGACCCTAATAGCCACGCATGCCATTGGCACATGCCAACACGCATCGCTGGTAGCTTTTCTTACCAGGGCGTGACCCAAATTGGCCACGCATGCCATTGGCACATGCCAACATGCATCATTTGGTAGCTTTTCTTACTAAGTGACCCAATGGCCACATGCCATTGGCACATGCCAACACGCATCGCTGGTAGCTTTTCTTACTGTGCCACTTTAATGGACAAGCATGCCATCGGCACATGCCAACACGCTCGCTGGTAGATTTCATTAAGTAGTCGTGGCCCTAATGGCCGTGCGTGCCATTGAAACATGCCAAACATGCACGCTGGTAGCCTAACTTGCAAGCCGTGCAACCTAGGCCAACTTGGCCGTACGTTCCATTGGCACATGCCAAAACCCAGCCTAACTTGCAAACCGTGCAACCTACCACCAAGGCATTCAACACATGCCATTGGCACATGCCACACACGCCACTTGCACTCGAGGTGCAACCGCAACAAAGGCATTCCACACATGCCGTTGGCACATGCCACACGCGCCCCTAGCAGCGCCACTTGCACTCAAGGTGCAATCAACACTCGAGACATCAAAACAAACTGGGGGATGCTTTCCAGGGTCTTGGTTTGGCGGTCACAACATGCAGCGTACACTATGCTCACATTAAACAAGCGTGAATAGGAATAAAGCGGTCAAATAAATGAGGAAATAATGGTGAAAACGTTTTCACCCATAAACACCATGCGGTTACCACCTCCTCCCATTATTTCACCCTTTACTCTCTTCCTTCATGAGTCCAGTATGTTTCAATCTCGACTTGTATAAATAGGTTTTACCTTTTTCCACCGGACAACAAGTCCTCAGTCGGAGAAAAACACAACACTCTCGGAAAAGGCAACTTTGCAAGCTCTCCAAAAAGCTTTCATCTCTTGCAAGCTTAGAAGCTTTCACTTTACGATACAAGTCGAGACACTACTCTCCCACTATTCCGGTCTCAACACCTTTCTTTGCTTCCCTCCCAAATCAACCCTTCTCCTCCACTTTGTGGCCAAAACAAGTGCGAACGACCATTTCTTGGTTTAGGCCGGACTTGTACAGTTGATCTCTCGAATCTAGATAGTGCTCACGTGCAACATATTTGTTTAGGGTTTAAACCGGTTTATCACTCACCTAAAGAATTTGCAAAATCGGCGGAAACGATTTTTACCCATAAACAATTGGCGACCACGGCGGGAGGATTGATCTATCACCGCAATGTCGACCGTCGATCTCGTTCTTCGACCCGGATGTCAAGATGGTAGGGAAGGCGACTCAATCCGACTCAACTTCCGTTTCAACCCTAAGCACAGTTGTAAAAACTACACCCGAAACTGGGACTCGCTGAAGATGCTACCAGTGATTGGGGACTTGCGACCCAATCCGACTCAACTTTCAGAAAACCCGGTTACCAGTTGTAAAAACTACACCATAAAATTGGGGACTCGCTGAAGATGCTACCAGCGATTGGGGACTTGCTAGCGATGCTACCAAAAAAGACGTCTTTTACATGGAGAGGGGCATGTTCGCAAAAACCTATGAAGTGAGTAAATTTAGATCAAGCGAGATATACGATATTTTTTTAGGTTCTTAATAAACCGTCATACTAATGTTGCGTCTTGTGCCTATTGCTAGCACACACTTTCATAAAATCAATATTCCTTTCACAAAACATAATCAAGTTATATTATCAAAACCATTCATCCCGTAAATCATCTAATATCCTCAAAGCTACCAAACTGTCTATCAAAACCTATTTAACTTTGAACCGGACATCCAATTTGTTTTTCATAAAAAAAAAGAAGAAGAAGAACCTAAATGAAAGTTTAACGAGAGAAACATTCAAGGAAAATCATCCAACAGAGGTCTGCTCTTCTTGAGAAAGTCAACTTTGCATCTTCAAGAGTCGCTCTCTTCATAGTCAACATCTTAGAAAGCTTTTCGAGTTCTACCTCCTGTCGTGCAATCTCCTCTCGCGTAAAGGCTTTCGACCTCACCGTGCATCTTTCAACTTCTGGATCTCAACAAGGACTTCGACAAACCACGAAGCGTTGAACTCCTTTTCTACACACACGTCGCGATGGTGCTCCCGATCGCAATAACGTCTTCGAAACGGTGTGGCGGTCACCTCCACGCATGTCCTCGATGGAAGATAAAGCCTCTTCCACACGCTTAACCATCGCAAATTGACTAGTGATCTTCTTGGTTGTGGCCATATGTCCATACTTCTCCTAGATTCTGGTGTACAACGCCTCATACTTAGCTTAGCAAAGACGTCGAAACCGCCAACCAAAGACATGACCTGGATAAGGAACCAAGTACGGGATCGAAAATGGCGCCTGTAACTGGCCTCACGACTCGCAAAGGGTCATTTTCCATGTCTACGGCAGCAACCATCAGGGAATCATCCACCGTCTGAACCACATCTGTGCCCAGCAATCGGCTAACTCCCATCTCCAAGTCACTGGAGGTGGTCACCAAAGACAAGTTTTAGTGTGGCTCCACCTCAGAATCGTCTTCCGAACTGGATTCCTCCTGCGAACTTGAGTTAGACATTTTTCAAAAGAAGAAACGGAATAAGAAAGAAAAAGAAGCGCGAAATTCACCGAACCACTTCCAGAAAAAGAACCAGTACTTTCAGAAGAATCACTCTCACTTGTCGAACTTTCTTATTTTTCTGACTCATCACCGTTATGAGAAGGCTCAGTCTTTCTTAATTCTTCAAGAAATTGCCGTCTCCTAGCAACGTCAAGGTCAGCGAAAGCATTAACACTACCGAAGCCTGGAAGAAACATGACGCATGTTTTCAAAGAAATTCACGTGTTTTGAGACAAAACAACAAGGAGGCGACACATACACAGTTATTGGAAGAACTCAAAGACACGAGAGTCATGGAGGATCTTTTGAAGCGCCTAACCTGCCAAAGACGATTATTCGTTCTCTGTTCCTTTGCCTGGGGACTTTCCGAGTTGCCGGGCAACTTTCGCTGAGATCTCTCAACATTGGATACTTCTTCAAACTCTGTTTGGGGAAGGTTTACAACGAACATTCTCCACCACGTTATTTACAAAATCTTGAATCATAATGAACTCACGTACCAGAACTCATTATAGCCAAAAGTCGTCGAAGTTACTTTCCCCGTATGAAAGAAGGGAAGGAGGATACCCGGCTCAAGGGCACTGGCATTGAGGGCGGCACACAATGAGTCCTTAGGAACCACCAGATGGTAAGCAAGGGGCACCCCTTGATCGAAACCCATGTGACGAGCATCACGGTCAATATTGTAAGCACCTATTCGGAAAGATCCTATGAAGAAAGACGGCATATAACCGGACATGCAGCTTTGAATAAACAAGTTTTCACCAACACTCAAGCTGCCGTCAGAAGACAAAGAAATGAGCGGAGCAGAAGCAAAGGTGTCAATTTGAGTCACCGACCTATGGACCGGCTCCCATGGGCGAAAACTGATTTCATGCGACTTATCGAGAAGACTAACCAAGCTCATGACAACTCTTGGACGCCTGTTCACCCATCGAAGAATTCGGGAGCGGCCCCAACTCGCAGGAACTAAAGGCAACAATTTTGGAGCGTAGTTCTCAAAGTGCTCCCATAACCAGGCTTGCATAAATGCAACGTGCACATATGAATCCACTTTCATGAAACCATTCGAAACTCGCATGTTCGCAACTAGGTGATCCAGATGCACATACAGGGAACCAAGGAATAGCTTGCCAATGAGAAGAACTTCACCTTTCGCCAACTTCCAAAGAATCACTAGCAACTCGGTCTTATTTCCTTCTTTCCAGAATCACGTCATCAAAATGTCTCTAGACAACCGACGAGAGCCAAAAATGTTGCAACGTGAAGATCATCGTGCCGTTTAGGTTCCAAATCGTCCGGAAACCATTGAGATATCCACCAGTCAAAAAGCACCTTTCATCCTCTTTCCAGATGTAATCCTTCGACTTCGCAGTGGAGTCTTTTTCTTGAGCGAAATCTCCCAACTTAGCGGCAAGGTCACCCCGCATCTTCTCCTCACCTTCTCGACAATTGGATATTAAGATTTCCTGTTACCGAAGAATCGGAAGAGATCCACACTCTCCAAGGAGAAAGTTATTTCACCCCATCTACATATGATCGTATGGGTGTCCGAACACCATCTGGAGATGAAAGCAACCAAGCCCGGGATATCCTTCCTAATCTGGAGATTTACCGAAGCTCTGACAGCATCAATAATCTGCGCTCGAGTCAAATTGGTATTTATGTGCTCCTTACTCACCATGAACTCAAACCATCTATCAAAAGAACGCAATAGGCTTTGACACATCCCGAAATCAATGTTGGAAGAAGAATATACCCCTTTATGAAGACGGAACCGTATGGTGTTCTCTGGGCGAACCAAACGTGTCTTCTTTTCATATTCACCACCGGTTAACAAAATTGGCACGAAACCTGGGTGATTCTTCCGAGCAGGGGCAAGGGGTTTGGCAAAGAATTCATCATCCGTGTTTGGTTTGGAACCATGGACATCCTTTGATGAAGCGAAATTTTGTTCAGGTAACATCTTGTTGGATTTCTTCATAACAATTTGGTAACAAGATATCTGCACAAAACAAACGGAGAAAGGCGAAATTATATCCCTGACACACAACCGCACCCAACAAAACCTGGAAAACAAAAAAGAAGGGGTGTATTCTCTACGGGTTCAAAACTGTACACGCAGTATTTTCTTCAGGGTTCAAAATTATATACGCAGTATTTTCTACGGGATCGAATGCGTCTATGGTATCCTTCTTTGGGTTCAAAATTATATATGGAGTATTTTTCTACGGGTTCAAAACTGCACGCGCAGTATTTTCTTCAGGTCCGAAATTCATATATGCAATATTTCCTATGGGTTCGAAGTCATATGAAGCACATATACAGTATTCTTCTTCGGGATTCATATACAGTATTCTCTACGGGTTCAAAACTGCACATGCAGTATTTTTCTTCAGGGTTCAAAATTATATACGCAATATTTTATACGGGCTCAAGTGCGTCTGCAGTATCCTTCTTTGGGTTCAAAACTATATACGGAGCATTTTCTATGGGTTCGAATCATACGTGCAGTATTTCCCTTGGGTGCATATATACAATATTTTCTACAAGAAGCACGCCAAAAAATCATATGCGCAATATCATTGCAAGGATTATAAAGAAAAATGCCTACTCTTAGGGTTTGCACCTACATGAAAAGGGAATTAAGAGAAGTACTGGAAGACATACCTGGAAGCCGGTTTTTCTTTGTGACTCTGCCGCTAGTAGGAAAGGATGAAAGGAATAAGGTGCAAGATGAGAGAAAGGGATTATATATATATATATGGGCGTGAAGATTCTGAAATATGGAAGGATTTCCCTTTACCAAAAATCATGCGTATAAGGAACGGGCCGACAAGGGCGCCCAACTTCCCAACGTCTCCCAAGTTGCACCGGTCCCGCCAGTTGCGCCAACTCCCCAGTACCGCCCAAGCCACACCGGTCCTACCAATTGCGCCCAACTTCCCAATGTCTTCTAAGTTGCACCGGTCCCACCAATTGCACCCAACTTCCCAATGTCGCCCAAGTTGCACTGGTCCCACCAATTGCGCCAACTTCCCAAGGACCGCCTAGTCGCGCCCGGCCTAGCACGCTCGGCTTCCCTACCTTGCGCGGGTCCCACCAAATTAGCACGCTCGGTTCCCAACTCGCGTCAACTTCTCAATGCCGCCTGACTTCTGTCTCTCAATGATGTTGACTTCCCAATTGTGCCGGCCTCTCGATTTGTGCAAAACGCGAAGCAAGGATTCCAAATCCTATTTATAAAAAGGTCGACAAGCCTCCTCAATTCTCTTTACGATTCTTCGCGATAGTTTGTCACCATCTTATGCTTACCTCGCAACAAAGCTCCTGTTCCGAGCTAAGCAGGGGACTTAATGTTGATAGTGGTTTTTAGACAAAGGGTAAAATCGTAAAACCCCGAATAACCTAATGCCATCGGCGACACATTTATTAGAACATTCAAAGCATGTAGTCAGTACTTAATATGGGGTATTTTTTTTCTTTTTCAAATTACGGTTACAACGAACAAAACCCTAATTCCCCTCCGTGCCAATGGCAAATCATGCTAGCCACACCTAGCCCAAGCTAGCCGCGCCATGCCAAACACACTCTGCCTTGGCCCTAGCTATGCTAGTCACACCAAACGCGTCAAAGCATGCCGACCATGCTAGCCGCACCTCTGTGCCAATGGCCAATCATGCCAGCCACACCTAGCCCAAGCTAGCCGCGCCATGCCAAATGCACTCTGCCTTGGCCCTAGCTATGCTAGTCACACCAAACGCGCCAAAGCATGCCAACCATGTTAGCCGCACCTCCGTTCCAATGGCAAATCATGCCAGCCACACCTATCCCAAGCTAGCCGCGCGCTATGCCAAACGCACTCTGCCTTGGCCCTAGCTATGCTAGTCACACAAAACGCGCTAAAGCATGCCAACCATGCTAGACGCACCTCCGTGCCAATGGCAAATCATGCCAGCCACACCTAGCCCAAGCTAGCCGCGCCATGCCAAACGCACTCTGCCTTGGCCCTAGCTATGCTAGTCACACCAAACGCGCCAAATCATGCCAACCATGCTAGCCGCACCTCCGTGCCAATTGCAAATCATGCCAGTCACACCTAGCCCAAGCTAGCCGCGCCATGCCGAACACACTCTTCCTTGGACCTAGCTATGCTAGTCACACCAAACACGCCAAAGCATGCCAACCATGGTAGCCGCACCTCCGTCCCAATGGAAAATCATGCCAGCCACACCTAGCCCGAGCTAGCCGCGCTATGCCAAACGCACTCTGCCTTGGCCCTAGCTATGCTATTCACACCAAACGCGCCAAAGCATGCCAACCATGCCAGCCGCACCTCCACGCCAAAGGAAAATCATGCCAGCTACACCTAGCCCAAGCTAGCCGCGTTATGCCAAACGCACTCCGCTTTGGCCCTAGCTACGCTGGTCATACCACGACAAGCCAAACAACCTTACCTTGGCCCTAGCCGCTCCATGCCAAAGTAGCGCCCGCGCCAAGGCTTGCAAACCGTGCAACCTAGGCTAAATTGGCCACGCATGCCATTGGCACATGCCAACACGCATCGCTGGTAGCTTTTCTTACCATGTCGTGGCCCTAATGGCCGAGCGTGCCATTGACACATGCCAACACGCTCACTGGTAGCTTTTCTTACCAAGTCGTGGCCCTAATGGCCGAGCATGCCATGGTCCCACGCCAACACGCATCGCTGGTAGCTTTTCTTACCAGACCGTGGCCCTAATGGCCGAGCGTGCCATTGGCACATACCAACACGCTCGCTGGTAGCTTTTATTACCAAGCTGTGGCCCTAATGGCCGAGCGTGCCATTGGCACATGCCAAAACGCTCGCTGGTAGCTTTTCTTACCAGGCCGTGACCCTAATGACCACGCATGCCATTGGCACATGCCAATACGCATCGCTGGTAGCTTTTCTTACCAGGCCGTGACCCAAATTTGCCACGCATGCCATTGTCACATGCCAACATGCATCGCTGGTAGCTTTTCTTACTGTGCCGTGACTTAATGGCCACGCATGCCATTGGCACATGCCAACACGCATCGCTGGTAGCTTTTCTTACCAGGCCGCGACCCTAATGGCCGAGCATGCCATCGGCACATGCCAACACGCTCGCTGGTAGCTTTCATTACCTAGCCGTGGCCCTAATGGACGTGCGTGCCATTGACACATGCCAAACATGCACGCTGGTAGCCTAACTTGCAAGCCGTGCAATCTAGGACAACTTGGCCGTACGCGCCATTGGCACATGCCAAAACCCAGCCTAACTTGCAAACCGTGCAACCTACCACCAAGGCATTTCGCACATGCCATTGGCACATGCCACACACGCCACTAGCAGCTCTGGGATTTCCATTTGCACTCGAGGTGCAACCCGCAACAAAGGCATTCCACACATGCCGTTGGCACATGCCACACGCGCCCCTAGCAGCGCCACTTGCACTCAAGGTGCAACCAACACTCGAGACATCAACACAAATTGGGGGATGCTTTCCAGGGTCTTGGTTTGTCGGTCTGACATGCACAGACACTACGCTCACATTAAGAAAGCGTGAATAGGAATAAAGCGGTCAAATAAATGAGGAAATAATGGTGAAAACGTTTTCACCCATAAACACCATGAGATTACTACCTCCTCCCATTATTTCACCCTTTACTCTCTTCCTTCATGAGGCCAGGGTACGTTTCAATCTCGACTTGTATAAATAGGTCTTACCTATTTCCACCAGACAACAAGTCTCAGTCAGGAGAAAAACACAACACTCTCAGAAAATGCAACTTTGCAAACTCCCCAAAAAAGCTTTCATCTCTTGATAGATTCCGAAGCTTTCACTTTCTGATACAAGTCGAGACACTACTCTCCCAGCATTATTCTGGTCTCAACACCTTTCTTTGCTTCCCTCCCCAAATCAACTCTTCTCCTCCACTTTGTGACCGAAGCAAGTCTTGAACGGCCATTTCTTGGTTTAGGCCGGACTTGTACAGATTGATCTCTCGAATCTAGAAAGTGCTCACGTGCAACACATTTGTTTAGGGTTTAAACCAGTTTCTCACTCACCTACCGAATTTACCAAAATTGGCGAAAACGATTTTTACCCATAAACAGATACATATAAATTCAACTGTGCAATGGAATTCCCGAATCCCTAACATGTTGGTGACCTTTGATATTTCTTTTGTCCACAATAATTTGATTTATTTAGCTTTGATTATCCTACATATTTATTTTATTTGATTAGTATCAGTTAGAGGTATTTTCACACTCCTTGAGGGAACGAACCAAATTTGTTGTTGTCTATAATTTCGACACCGTACACTTGCGGTAAAACAAAGTTGGTTCTCCGACCCATCAAGTTTTTGGCGCCGCTACCGAGGAGTGGTTGCAAAATACTCTCTTGTTGATATCATTTTTTCTTGTACACAGTTATTATTTTTTTCATTAGTTTTTGTACATAGCTTATTTTGTTTTATTTTTTTTTTCTATTGGTTCTTTTTACGTAGCTTGTTTGATTTTTCTTAGGTACCTTAGTCTGAAGTGCGGCAATCAGAATCAATAACAAGCTAGAAAGTAAGTACTTGATAGTCTCGCAAAGCTTTTGCAAGGTGAGTTATTGGGTAAATTTTACTTTGTATCATGATTTCTAGTGAGTTGTCTTCTTTTATAGCTTTTTGGAATCTTACCAAAGAGCTGAGACAAAGGAGTCACCTGATATTTCATCCGGGGAGTATGTGTATGCACCTTTTCAAGAACCCGTTAGAGACGAGTGTGTAAATAATGATTGGAATTATTCTCATAGGTATGATCATTTCAGACCTTGTGAAGGTTATGATCATTACCAACCTTACCCAGGTTATGAGACAAATTATATCGATTCCAATTATTATTCACACACATATGAGTCACCATATGAAAGATATGATCAATATTTCAGTGAACTATCTTCGTCTCTCGTATCTATCTTGGAACAGTTGGTCAAACAAAGGGAGTTATTTCCCATTGAATCTGCTAAAAGATCTGCCGAAACTGATAAAATAATTGTTGAACTTATGAAACCAGTAAAGGATCGTCGTCTATACGATGATTCAAGTTTTGATTTTTCTCATATTGATTGCACTAATAATGAAACCGTTGTAGATGATGAATCAATATGCTTTGAGGATGATGATGGACTTGACACTGGTAGTTATTTTAGGAATTTTGAATCTATTGTATCTTATCAGACTCATGATCATATTACTGATCATTTGCCTATTCAAAAGGACGAGAGTTGTATTAGAGATACTATTTATTCAGATAATGATGATGTAGAGGAACCTGTTTATACATAAGATACTATTGTTGAGTCTAACGACTTAGAGACGGTATATATTCATAATAATATACCTTCTAGTCATTTTAATAGCGATATTCCTATAAGTCACTTAGTTGCAGATAATAATGAGACGATTATCCATGATATTTTTGCTCCATTGAGCTCATGTTTTGCTGACCCATCTTGTGATTTCCGGATTGCTGATGTGAATGTGAAGGCGATTGAATGTGGTCAGTAATCACGATTTTGAACCAATCTCGGTTTGTTTAGCCCACTTTGCAGATTTTGATGATCCTATGCTTGTTGACATTATCAGCGCATTGTGCCCTTTAATAGTCAATCGAGGTAACTCAACAACGGAAGTTATTTCCGCGGACTTAGAACCAGATTTAAAAGTTTCTGATTTTGATGATCTTGAACCACTAGATGCATGCATAAATCATTGTGTTGAGTTTGATAATCCGATACCTTTTTACATTCTCAATACATTGCTTCCTCTGATTTATAGTGAAGATAATGTGTCTACCATATGTATTTTATCCGATTTAGAGCCTGATTTAGAGTGTGCTTCCCGAATAGAAACTAATATACATTCTATGTTTGTTGTCCATGTGAGTGATTTACTTATCTCAACTAATGACTGTTTTCTATTGGGAATGGATTTACACATCTTTTTGGAGATTTATAGTGTTTGTAGGTTCATATTTGCAGCTGAACGGATTGGTTGGGTTGATCCCCAACTTTTCAGACTTTATATATATGATTGGCAGCTTACTTTGGGGTATCAACCTCATTTTTTTTGAGATTATGTGCCACTGAAAGAAGGGAAACAAATACCTTTCACTTCATGGGAGTCAACCCATCAGATTTGTTCCCTTTTCTCTATCTTTTATTTTTATTCGTTTATTTTGTGCATTTTATAACTTCCCACCTTAATTTATACGTTGGAAGACTCAATTACATTGAGGACAATGCAATGTTTAAGTGTGGGGGAGTGGCACTTTCGTTAGGATTTTTGAAAAAAAAAGAAACAAAGAAGGTTGCACGTTATGAAAATTTTGCATATAAATATGACGAGTTGTTGAGCGGGTCTTCAAAAAAAAGAATGGAAAATTGTGACCAACTGTTGAGCGGGTCTTTCTGATTTTCTGTCTCGCTATTTAGCATACTTCTCTACACCACTGTTTAGTGGTTCCGACTAGCTGTTTAGCAGACATTTCTCAACCACTGTTTAGTGGTTTCGTCTAGCTGTTTATCAGACATTACTCTATATCCACTTGTTTAACGGATATTTATCCAGCTGTGGAGCGGATATATTTTCTGTTTTGCTCGAGGACTAGCAAAATATAAGTGTGGGGGTGTTGATAAGCACGTAGATGCTATATTTTATACCCATATTTATATTAGCTAGGATTCGATATTTTGACTAATGACAATATTTTAGTGCTTTTGTAGAAAGTACAAGGGATTCTAATCATGTGGAAAATAAACTGCTAAAGTTGGAGATTAAATAACATTTACGACAAAAGTCACCTACTACATCAGTTCACAGCCAGAAGCACGTCAACTTCACTTGGGCCCTGCTAATGATGAGACGTGGACACTCAACCACATGTCCTTATAAAACTTTTCACGATCAGACAGATTGGTAGCTGGCAGAGATGGGTTTTTACCCAATTTTGGTTTTGATTAAATGGTGTTGGCTCGAATGTGAAGTACAGGAAAAGAAGCAATTGGCAGCACCGGTGTTAACTGAAACGTCTGCTGTGGTTTTGAGCTCGAGTAGTGGCCGGAAGGAGAATGGAGATATATAGTTTTGGTACATCAAAGCCATGATTGCTGGTGATGATTCTCGAGTTCTTACAAAGAATCGCAATTGAAATTTGAAGATGGACAATGGAGCAGTCATGATGGGTTTTCTATAGAGTTCGAACACTCAGCAAGATGACAACAATTTTGAAGCAAGAAAAAAGCACTGAGTACTCACTTTGCCGATGTTGTGGGGTGTTGAACGGACAAGATTTGGTTACTGTAAGAATTGGTGTATGTGGATGAATGAAGGATGTGTATGAATATGGAATTTGCAGGTCAAGATAGCTAAAAGGAGGGGTTCGAAAACAGGCCAAAAGGTACCCCGACACGGACATGAAACTTCCCTGGAATTGTTTGTAAAATTTCCTGAAAGAATGTGAAGTTTCAATTGGAGCAGCTGGTGTTGGTTTCGTGCTGCAATCAGTGACGGAGCAGTTCTTGGTATGGTATTAAACAGTGGTTGATTGTGAGGATTTATGGAGAATGAATTGGACGAGATGTTGGTGTTGGACCATGCTTGGCCTGAACCGTATGCTGCAAGATAAATAGAAGACCTGATTTTGCTGCCGCTTAAACAAACAGTAAATGGAAGAAGATAATTGCGCTAAAAAAGATGGTTGAAGTGTTTGTTCGAGTTGCAGCGAGACAAGGAGCTACAACCAACGTAGGGTTCATCTCAAAAGTGAATTCAGTTGGAAGAACTAGTGATCAACTCCATGGTGATGGGCTTTGCACGAGAATGTATACATGGTGCTGATGATGGCGAGAAATCACTCCTCTATATTACAGGCTAATGGTCATGAATTCATATCATGAGGTATCGACATTTGGTTGATGAGCGATGGATATTGGGGGACTTGATTATTAATGCAGCTGCGTGGTGGTTGGTACAAATCCAGGGGGCTCACTGTGAACCGGATTTAACTAGGGATGAATATTTAGCCGAGATGGAAAGACTGGTTGTGTTCGAACAGGATGATAGATCTGAAATGGTTATAATCGGTGGTAAGCTGTAGCTAGAGGGTCATGATATGGATAATGAAACTAGGATCAGGTCAATTGGAGCTGTTCGCAAGAAGTAAAGCTTTGGTAATTGTGTTCGTTTTGGTCGAATTTAGAAAAGGCCTGAATTTGGAATTTTTTTTGTGGACTGGTCCTCGACAGATATCTGCTAGGTCTTAGTCGAATATCTTCCGGGACTGATAAAAGAAAAAACGAACAGAGAAGAATAGGGGGGAGGCGGCTAGAGAGCCTAATACGGAGAATTTTGTTGTTCTATTCTTATCATGTCTTGCTAGTTATTCATGTTAGGGCGACGGATGAACTTGTAGATGTTAGTTTATTTTGTGTTCTAAAACAAAGTCTGTTTTATGCTTCATGATGTTTGAATGTCTCAATTGATGGGTTTGATTTATAACTCCTTCATGTTTTATGCCAAGTATATCTCATAGTTCGATACTAAACAAATCCTTCGTATAGACTTGATTGATTATTTTCCTATGATTATTCATTGTCTATCTATGCCATGTATATTTAGTGCTTCAAATATCTCACTTTAAGTCGAGACCAAACATATCTTTTGACAATTATAATTGAGATTTTTATCGATAAATCCTCCGTGTATGATGCTATGTGTTGCTACCATATATGAGTAATATGAGACTTTTTTGATAGGATACATATAAATTCAACTCTGCAATAGAATTCCCGAATCCCTAACATGTTGGTGACCTTTGATATTTCTTTTGTCCACAATAATTTGATTCATTTAGCTTCGATTATTCTACATATTTATTTTATTTGATTAGTATCAGTTAGAGGTATTTTCACATTCCTTGAGGGAATGAACCACATCAGTTGTCTACAATTTCAACACCGTGCACTTGCGGTAAAAAAAAGTCGGTTCTCCGACCCATCAGTTGCATATACCGAATTACGAAGTATAACATCTATCTTTTGAACTTCGTAATTGTGACATAGACACTATCTTTGTAATTTTTTACTAGATTATGTTATGAACTTATGATTGATTCCCTACCTATAAAACTATGCTCAAATACATGATTTTAAGGAAGTAAACTAACGAAACTTGTTTTGTAGTTGAAAATAATCAATGGGATTGGTGGTATGATTCCTATTATGGATCTATAGCAGGACTGATACCTTCCTTAGGGATCTATAGCATGACCGATCCCTATTGGGGATCTATTGTAGGACCGGTATTAATAGCAATCTTTTATATCCGATTTTATTTTAAATATATACTTTAAGGTTTTGTGAATATCGGAATACGGGTTTCTATTTAGAAAATTTCAAGATATAGACTTGGTGATTAATTTGAACACGTGCTAAAGTCTTATCTTTTATTTTTCAAAGATATCCTTTGATACTCAAGGTGATATCCCAAACCGAAACGTTTGAAAATCTTTTTTAAGTATTTTCAAATTTATGTGTTTTATTTTTCCAGCAAGTAAAACATATCTCTGAAAGCTATATTAGTAAAGTATACTTTTACACATCATGCATGAGGGATTTCGATACATTAGTTGGATATTATTTAAAATAAGACAAAACCGAAAATTGGTGTTTATTTCATATCTTTAAATACTTTCGGCTATGGAAAGTCTTTGGTGTACAATATACCTTGGTCTATAATAGTGAAGTATGTTCTTCTTACAAACATATCCTGACATAGGCACTTGATTTTGTAGTCACTGTGGTAGCTACTAAATATTAGTTATAATACTATCTTGGAGAGGAGAATTAGGCGAAATCTCTTATGTCCACGAGTTTAAAGACTTATGTGGCATAAAAAAGCGTCTAGATAGTATCGTTGATGGGAAACTAGAATTTACATTATTTTAGTGTTTGATTATTGATTTGATTGACTAGCGATGGTGGAATATTGATTGAACCTAGTTTGATTATTTGTAAGAGATCTATTTTGACATAAGGTCACTCAAACTATATCAAGGATTGACGGTAGTTCAAATCTGTTTTCAAATCTGACGATAGACTTGTGATAATCCATTGTTAACAGACTTCAAAAAAGACGAGGAACCCAAATACACCACAATGTTTATTATTTATCAACCTATAAGTCTTGTTTCTTAAGTGATCGTCTATAGACAAAGTCGAGACAATAAAACTCAAGTCCAATATCTTGTGTGATTGTTTATAGACGAAGTCAAAACAATACAACAACAAGATATTTACTTGACAGTAGTTACGGTAATAACCAATAGACTGTTAGGATCAAAGTCAAGTAATACGGATTAACGTACAAGTGTATTTTACGTTAATTATAATAAAAAAATTATAATTGTGGAATGAAAAGTAAAAGACACAACAAGATTTTGTTAACGAGGAAACCGCAAATACAGAAAAACCCCGGGCCCTTGTCCAGTTTTGAATGCTCTCACAAGTCGTTAAACAAAATCTAATACCAATTTTGTATAGTTTAGACCAAGTAGACTACCCTTAGCTACTTAGTTCTGAAAAGATGAGGGTAGCCAAATACACGACAATATTTTTGTTTCAACCTATAAGTCCTCTTATCAAGTATATATGATCGTTTATGGACAAAGTCGAGACAATACAACAACTTTGGTATTCACACTTTGTGTGATTGCCTATGGATACCAGATCTAGGCAATACGACTAACAAAGTGTGATACTTGATAATAGGTTCAGACTTAACCAAACTCTATAGGATCACTATCAAGTATATCAAAGTTAACGTAAAGTGCAATTTACTTTAAACTATATAGACAAATATAGTTTCGGAAAACAAAAGTAAATCACACAACAAGATTTTGTTAACGAGGTAAACTGCAAGTGAAGAAAAACCCCGGGACCTAGTCCAAAATTAAATACTCTCATAATTAAGCCACTATACAATATCTACACCAACTTCGTATAGTTGAGACCAATCAACTGCCCTTAGTTCACTTAGTTTCCTCAGTATCCCTGCGCTTCCGACTTCGAAGGTCACATAATGGTACAATTCCTTTGGATCGTGTTCCAAACAGTAAAGCAACAACATATCTGTTTGGTAACAACTCTTTTGATTCTTTCAAGATAAAGATATCTCAAGTCATACGGAAAGGCTCTTCCATTTAGTCTAATAAACTCCTTTTTCTGGTTAGATCAATCCATCCAATAACTACAAAAGTAGTTAAGTTTAGATTCACAATCAATCAGTATAGATCTCAACGAGAAACTATAAAGCGATGCCGATCTCATGTAACTAATCAATCGAATAAACCCGATTCTAGTTGGATCCCAGCCGACCAAGGTTTATGCACACACAAATATATGAGAATGAATAAGAAATCTTCTTCATTTTCAAATCTTCTTTAAGCTTCAATAATAACCTGCACAACACCACTTGAATCTCTTGTGATCAATTACATACCAGAACGGAGTCTGTTAACAATGAATTATCACAAGATGTCTTTAGATCTAAAAACAGTTCTAAAGATCCTGTCGATACATTGATCTAGTTTGTGACGTTCCTCGCTTTACTGAAAAATCCATCACTTTTAATTCATTTTTGATTGAAAAATTGAGTACAAATCATCAAAATATGGTTGACATGGAAGCTATAGTAATGGTTAGGAGTAGTTTTAAAAACCCTAGTTTGCTAACCGAACATTCTGAAACCAAGAATATGAAGAACACTTCGGCTATTACGAAAAAAATAAATAGTTCGGAAAATTTGGTCCCCTAACCGAACTCTTGTAGTGAACAACAAATGCTGAGTTCGGTTGGTTCGCAAAAGAAAAAAATTCTAACTGAACTCCTCTCTGATAACGAATATGTTGTGTTCGGTTGGTTAGGTTAGTTGGAAAATTTGGTCCCCTAACCAAACTCTTGTACAGAACAACAAATGCTGAGTTCTGTTGGTTCGCAAAATAAATTTTTCTAACCGAACCCTTCTCTGAAAACCAACATGTTGAGTTTGGTTGGTTAGGTAAGTTGGAAATTTTTTAGCCTAACCGAACTCTTCTCTGCAAACACATATGTTGAGTTCGGTTTATTCGAGATGTTTTTCTCCTAACCGAACTTCATTGTGAGAACTCTTATGTTGAGTTCGGTTTAGTCGAAAATTTATGTTGGAAACAGAATATCACTCTGTATATCCTATAAAAACAGTTCAGCTACATGTTGTTAAATTTGTTAGCCGAACTCATCAAAAACCTCCATTAAAAGCGAGTTCGGCTACATACGTCTTAGGAAAAAGTAGCCGAAAATATACTTCCAGATCGATTACCTGTTTTTCAGATATTGTAGCCGAATTTGTTTGACCTAGCCGAAAGCTACTTAAGAAAATTTCATTTTCAGGAAAGTTTTGACCAATTCAAGCAACATTAACGAATACTCTAAGAGAATGAAGGTTCGGAGGAGCTATCATCACTCGAATTACTCAATTCATATTCACCCATCCCAAAAAATGTCTTTTTCCATCTTCTTCTGCTTCTAATTTACTCTCTCAATAATTCTTCTTCTTACAAAAAAAATAAAAATAAATTATTGATTTAACCTCACTAGTTACTAATTAACTTAATTTAATCATTCAACTAATCACTACACTAACTAATCATTATATAAACTTAATTATGAAGGGTAATTTTGGTATTAACATAAATATTTGGATAAAGGGTGGTTTAGATTTACTTCAAAATGTCTTACCCAAAATAAAACCTTGGTCCCAAAAAAATCGTTCTTTAACAACATATTGAAGCCCAATAAATTTCTGTTTCATCAGTAAGCTCCTAATATTCCACAGTCCAAATTGTTAAATATCTCTCTCTTTCTCTCTCTCTGGTACGATCATGAGTCGACAAGATTGGATTTGGCATTAAAGACCATTTTGCCATTTTTGGTGTTACATTACACATGATTTTTGATTCTCTTCATTGGTTCGAAGCAATGGCTTGTCAGTATCAAAATGGCGTATTAAAGGCTTTGCGAAAATGAAAGATGCATTGGTTTTATGACTCAGTGGCACTGTGCTTTCTAAGTTAATTATTCTAACAGAGATTAAATTATTTGGTTATAATCAAAGTGTACTTAAAGACTGAAGTGTTTAGCTACTTCCTCAGCTATCGGTGTTTTCTTTTGTTGTCGTGCAAGCGTTTTGGTGGTCTTTACTCAGTATATATTATTCAGTTTGTTCAAGTTGTACGCTTCAAATCATTATCATAAGTTAATACCCATGTGGCTGTGTCCTAACTCCTACTGGTCAAATTTCTAAGTACAATATTTCAATGAGTTATGCTGAGAGATTGAGAGAAACATTTGGTTAGAGAGAACTAGTTTCATGAGAACTCTTCATAAAGCTTGGTTTTAGTATTTTCCGACGATCGAGTTGTGCAGTTGGTGCGGATTCTGTTAGTGCTTTCTCGGATTCTGGTACTCTTCATTGAAGTTGATGAGTATCTATGTGGCAACAGTTATATATATATATATATATATCCAGCTGTCTGATCAAAAAAAAAAGTTATATATATATATATATATATTTATTTGTTTTTAATGTGTTTCAGGTTTAAGGAAATGGACAAGAATGGTAATAATGGCGACATCAAGGCGCCTCTTCTGCAACAGTCAGACAGTGGTTTAGTTGCTATGTTTTTGACATCTCCAGACAAAATGATGAGAACAAGGACGGCTATGTTTAGAATTGGAAATGTCAATTGTTCTTCATGTGTCACATCAATAGAGTCCGCAATAGGGAAGCTTACAGGAATTGAGAGCGTCACTGTATCTGCGCTCCAAGACCAAGCAGTTGTTAAATATATGCCGGAATTAATCAATGTAAGTCCATTATAAAATTTTCCGTTCATATGTTGCAGATGATGTATCTGATGCTTAGTTTCGGCTTTAGGCTGCAATAAGGGAACAAAATTCTTGGTGTTGAGTCTGTTGACAGTGTATTACAGTTCTAGTTGAGAAGAAGCTTATGTGCAGGCATTTGCCAAGTAATACCTATAATCCTTATGCATGAGATGTTTATGGCTTTCCACAGTTTTGAATGTGGAAACACTTAGTGTGACAGATTACTTTCACTGCTCCGGTCATTTTTCGGGCGGCTATATGTGTAGGATTTTAATTGGAATTCAATTTGAGTTTTTGAACCAGGTTAAAGAAATTAAAGACGCCATTGAATACCTAGGCTTGCAAGTTATTGAGTTCCCGGAAGATATAGCTGTATGTCGCCTTAAAATTAAGGGTATGTCATGTACTAGCTGCTCGGGTTCAATTGAACGTGCACTTTTAATGGTTGAGGGAGTAAAGACAGCGGTTGTGGGGCT
>JAJJWW010010132.1:0-35247 GCA_023531295.1 Papaver armeniacum | reverse complement strand
GGTTTGGTTTAAGTGGGCTTCTGTGGGTGTGGGTATGCAGCCCAGAGGTGATGATGGAGGTGGTGATGGCTCTGCACAGGGGTATGGGAGAAGAAGAAGAAGGTGAGGGTTTTGCAGAGGGGTTGCTCGAGAGAAGAAGAAAGAGAAGAAGAAGGAGAAATGAGGGGTAGTCGATAGGTGTAAGGGTATGGGTGTTGTGGTATTGAGCAAAAGCAAAGGAATGATGAGAAGGCCTCGGCGAGCGTTGGATGCAAACGAGACGAGATCTCGAACGGGCCGAGAGAGACTCGGAGTGTTTTGGTGTTGAGCGAGCGCATCAAGATATGATGAGGAAGTTGGAGCGAGCGTAGGATGTGGTGAGTGAAGATCTTAACGGCTCGGGATGAGCGGGTTCGGATCCGGGTCGTGGGTCGGAGATGGATAGCTCGAACCCATGTCTTCCTTGTTGGGTTGCAACCGATTACGCGCGGGCTTTGGCTATCTTGCTCCATAGATGCTCGTCTCCCATTCTTCGCTCTTTTGGTTCCTCAATTTCTCCGAGCTTTATTTATTACCTAAAAACACAAAATTAATTAATACAAATATTTATTCTTGAAAACAAAGAAAATACAGAATTTGGGATAATATCTGATTCTTGAGCACAAAAGATGAGTAAAATGCCAATAAATAGATGTATAAATATGCAATATTTGACACTCATCAAATATCCGCCTTCCCCTATTGACTTCAAGATTTGCCATACTCCACTGGGTTCTTATGAAGGATGGATGAGACGCATGTTGAGTAATAAGGACATTAAAGATAATTTGACCAAAGCGCAAATCCTCAATGCGGTCATGGCATCTGCTGCTCTTGAAATTAAGAAAGACGCAGCGGGTTTGATTACCTTCATTTCTCGGTGGCGCATTTCTACTCATACATCCATATCTAGATGGGGAGAGATGGATGACCATTACTCTGGAGAGTGTAGCTGCATTAATAAACCTGCATGTTGCTGGAAGTCTTTCTTACGATCTCTCTGATACGGAGCAACGTAATATGATGCTATACTTCAAAAGGTGGCGGGATTTGACAGTCTGGATAAGGAGGAGAAAAAAGATACGAGATGCTTTTACACCGGTGGGTGTCGGAGTGGTCTCCACCCGGAGAGCTAGGATCAAGAGTTGGAAAATGAGCTCGGCGTGATTGCGTTCTGCCTTTATGGCTATCCGAGATATATTCGACGACGGTTCTGGAAAAGAAGACCATTAGAGGTGACCTCGTTAAGATCGCTATAAAGTTGGCAAAAGGTAAAGTTCTTCCCCGGGTGCCTTGTTTCTTGGATCGCTCGTACTCTCATCTTGGACGCCTTAGCAATGGACATGCATGTTTCTAACGGGTACAAGAAGGTGGAATCGCACGTTCACTTCGCTTTTCTTCAGGCATTCTTATGGGAACACTTCAAAAGCTATGCTCCTACTCCTGCAAATTTGCTTAGCAACTTGTATGGTGGCTCGAGAATACTCCGATGGAATAATAGGCGTCCCAGAACAGGCGCAAAACTCGTGGACATATTTGACAATGTGTCTTCTGTTGATTTCCGTCCATGGGGGCCGGTCCACCCTTCCATTGTTCAGCCAAAGACTTTTGCTACTGCTTCTGATGGTCCTGATGCTGTGTTGCGCACCGATGTTAAGACTATGAGATTTGGGGAAATTGTTTACCTGCACAGCTATATCCTAGGATATGTCCCGTCTTTATTCAACGAAGAATTTACTGTGACTCCGTATAATATTGATAGGGCGGCTCGTCAAATGGGGTTTGATCAGGGTGTCCCATTTATCCGTCCACCAGGGGTTCCGAAAGAATTCCTCCCAAATATCCTTAATGCGACGTCTTTTTAAACGGGTGAGCCTTCCTTCTCGGCCTATTGGGAGAAACCCAGTGGTAACCGATAAGTACAAGGAATTTTGGAGGAGGCAACTGTTGATCTTCCAGGAATTCTCGAAGAGTGTTGTGACAGGTTCTCGTGGTGAATCATCTTCTGACATTTTGAAAAGGCATTTCCTTGAAGCCACTTCCATCCAAACGGACCAGAGCTGAGGATTGCAGTCCCCCAAGCAGGAGAGAGATCCAAGAGGCAGGCATGTGGTTCGGTGATCCTCAATTCCTCCAATATGCAGGTATTTAAATCTCTTCCCGTTGGTTCCTTTATTTCTCCAGAGAAATCTTTCTAAGAGTAATTCTTGCTTGAAATCGGGGGATTCCGAAAGAGAATGTCTTCACAAGGTTGGCGCGCATTCGAATGAGAAGGATGGTAATGTTGGCCTTCATGCTTGAAAGTCCCGCAGTTGTCTTCGATTTTCATGCCGAGACGTCTCCGAGAAACCGCTCCTTTTTCCGACCATGACAGAGATGATGCAAGTCTCGACCTTCATGCTGAGAAGTCTGGAGAAACCGCTCCTTTTTCCGACCATGACAGAGATGATGCAAGCTAGGTTGGACAAGCCGCCTCCCTGAGTGATCTTGTTGACGGGGTCGTGATGGAAATTAGCACCCAGAGTGAAGTAGATGTCGAAAGGAATATAAGAGAGGCAACATCTGTTATAGTTGAAGTTGCTCCCCTTGAAGAACGTTCTGAGCAGGTTTCGGCCAATAAAGCTGTCGTGGTGACTCCTTCTGAAAGGTCTCCTGTAACTGACAAGGTTCCTGTGACTGGTGAAGTATTGGTAGCTGATGCGCGTCGTTTACACAACAAATTAATAAAGATATTTCCCACTAATTAACTGGTAATATAGCGGTAGTAAGAGATCGTTCCCACGTAGAGTTGTGTAATTGATAGGTTATTTAGTTCAAAGAAAGTAAAGTAAAAGACAAATGAGGGATTGGTTTAAAGTGAAATAAAAAGAATAACAAATAAAAGAAAGATGATTAAGGAATCATTCGCCACACTTTGGAAAGAAACTTAATAAAAGTACTTGTTTATTTCTTGTAGAATTTCCATTATCACCAACCGTAGAATAGCAATAAGCTCGTTATCCCGAATTCCTCATGCCACCGGATACTGGCGCTCGACTACTCGATTCTATCCATATGAGCCACCATGAATAAGCTCTCAAGATGTAACCCACCGGATGCATTACGTTTTGTGAATTAGGTTGATCCTGGCATCGACGCATAAGCTCGGTCTCGCTTACTAGTGTCATCTCTATACACAATTGCTTAATGTAATCCCTCTCACACTTTTGCGATGTACTACTTGTGTATGGAATTGAGTGACTATTACACGTATCACCAACTCCAATACTAGTAGAAGAATTATTATCAGGTTAATTCAAATGGCCAATTGAATAACCCAATAGTAATCTTAGACGATAAAAATAATAGAGACAATCGACAAGAAAAAAAAATCAACTTAAAATAAACTTGTAAAAAGAATTAAAGTTTCATAAACCAGGACTTTGAAATCATACCTTAATCAGTAAAATTTAGCTACACATGTATTTACTAAAACCCATGAAAAATATATAGAAGAAGAAAATAACTTGGTTTCCCCCTAAAGGGGTAAACCCTAGAATAGAATATAGCCTCCTTTCTCTTCTTTTTCTCTCTCTATTTTTCTCCCAAAAAGTTATGTTTCTAGCTACAAAAGAAATAATAAAAGAAGAAGTTCTCCCTTTTCTTTTGGTTTAGGTAGCTATTCCAATACCCTAGGAGATCCAAAATATGCGTGCTAGATAAACATGCAAAGTCGGTGGGGTTTATCCCAAATAGGTGTCAGTAATTGGTGTCACATGGTGTATTCCAGTAGCGTGCATATGGCTTATGAATCGTTCGATCCTCTGAGAAACCCGTATATCTTCATCCGCACCGTCGATCTATCCATCTTCAGTGATCCATGTTGCACCAAATCATCAGTAATCCCTTTAACGCGTCGAAGCTTGCGCAAAATACAAACACCACGTGCTTGTGTCGGATAAAAGGAATGAGTATTATTCTTCCACACGTCTTCTACTTCTCTGACTTCTTCATTAACCAATTGTCGAGTCTTCTCCTTCTCTGATTCGTACGGCCCTTGGACTTCCCTCATCACACGTGTCCCACGGTGACATCATCATCCTCGTCGGCAAATGGCAGAGGTCATTGCTCGCCTCCATTAACTCCCGACTCGCTAACAAATTTTAAACTCGAGCTCCATGTTTCTCTGATCCTTGCCCCGAGCTACATCCAAGCTTTTCCTAGCCCTCGAGCCCCATGACAGCAACAACTCCATTATTCCGTCGAGTTCGATCACCATCAGTTTCCATCGTTCCCTGTTCTTCAACTTCCATTATGTTCATCGCTGCCATGCTCGTCTCAACAACCAACAACTCGAGCAGAAGATATCCCATCACTTCTTCTATCACATAACTCCATCCGTGTCTCATCAGCTTACTCTCTCGAGAACACCACAGATCAAATCCATCACCGCCATGCATACCGATCACGAGCAACTCCAAAGATCCTCTGTTCTTCTTCCGATTTCTCCCCATACTCGAGCACCACCGATTTATGGGAATCACCATTTACACAAGCTTCGTTCACTCACCTTCGAAACCCAATGATGCCCTTAGAAGCTCGAATGTCTCTTCTCCAAAATCCACCATCATCTTGATCATCACGATCATAGCATCATCATCTCCCCAGAACCTCGCCGAGCCCTCCGATTTGAAATCAGACTCCTACCCAAGATTCATATCATTCTCCTGAACCCAGTGATGTATTCAAATTTGAATATCACTGTTAATCAAAATCCATCATCATCGTGATCATCATGATCATCAAACTCTATCTCGCCATTGCTTATTTTATGTTTAAGAACAAAGGAAGACGAAGTGCCCTTAGTAATAAGGCGGGTGCCTTTAGTAATGTTTGAATTTCGCTTCCCCTTTGTAAAATATCAGACTCCTTTTAGCATTTCCCTTGAACTTGACTACCCCTTAACAGGAAGGTGTCCCTTATCGTACAGCGGGGATGCCAATAACACTTCTCTTTGAAATGACCATTTAGCCCTTAGTCTTCCAAGTTCTTGTTTTGCTCATAACTTCTTCATACGAACTCGAGAATGACTCCGTTCTTTCGCCATTGTCTTCATCTTCTCGTCCTCTACACAATGAAAAGTAGAAATATTGTATTTGAACGAGTTCCAATTGGTCTTTTTTGCTCCAAATGACTCCATTGCACCTAATAAACTCAAAAGCACACATAAGATACATAATTCACACGAAAATTCGCAAAGAAAGCATAAATACTAGATATTAAATTAGGTGTTTTAGACACCTATCAGAGAGATTTTGCAACCATCAAAGTATCCCTAATCACCGTGCCATCATCAAGATACCAGGCTTGCAGTTCTAGCTCACATCGTTTGGCAATATTCAAGATTAAAGGATGGAGTGTGAGAGCAAATAAAAGCGGTCCCGCGGATCACCTTGTTGTACTCCTTGAGCAGAAGAGAGAACATTATCCATGTAATATAGGCGTGCCGCGTGAAGCATAGAAAATTCAACCCAACGGGATATAGAGGGACACAAATTACGTATACGAGTGGGAGAAGATAAATATTCTGTTAAGATTGGTTACCGGATTTGGGGAGAGTTTCAAATCCAGGAGACGCGTAAATAAGAGGAGAAAAAAAAAAGGAAAGAAAAGCCGTGGCTTGGGAGAAAAGGAAATAAGAGATTTCTCGAGATATTTTGATCTCTGTGGTGTATATATACGAGTGTTGAGGTTCATAGAAGGTAGTCGAGATTTTGGGGGTCGATACGGAGGATCAGAGAAGTTGCAGAGATCGATTTGGCAGCAGCAGGTGAAGAAGAAGGAGAAGGGTTGCAGACGACACTACAGAAGTGTCGTTCTCAAGAACACGAAGAACGGACTAACAAAGGCAGACGTATTTAAACAGCATAAAAAAAGTATCGTTGTTCAACAGTCTTAGATCACATCCATCACAAGCTTGTCATCTTTTCTCTGTAACAGTTTTCCACCCGTTATAAGAGTTGTTTGTAACGCCGCTACAGCGTTGCAAACTGTCTTCTTTACTAGTTTTCTCTTGTTTTTCACCTATTTGAGCTATGAACAATTATTTTGAGCACGTGAATAATATGAGGAGCTAAACCCAACACTGGGATGACGGAGGAAGCCATTCTCTATGCCTGTGGTAAATCTATTTAATTCCTTTATGACTTTTGCACTAGTTTAAATCGTTTCATGATTTTTTTTAATTGATTGTGATTTTGTTTGATGACGTATGCTTGGTCTTAGTATTTTTGATACATCATGCTTGTGATTTACAGTCAATCTTTTATAAAATCTACCTTGGCAAAGAATAAAGAGTCAATATTTATATGTTATGAGCTATAATTGTCTGGAATTGATAGTCGAACCACATGAATATGAGAATTGGTGGAATCTTGAGTCTCAATACCTCTCGATATTTTGTGACAAACCTGTGTAAATATTATCTTTGTTTTTAGAGTTTTCTTAAATCAAACCTTTACAAGTCTGAGTTGAACGAACTTTACTACCATTTACTACAACTTGTTAAAATCACATCACTTGCATCGGAAACAAGCCCCAGAAGTATTATGATTACAGGTATTTGGTTTTATAAATTTATTCAACCCTCTTTCCTTTCCTTTTGATATATTCATACCAAGTGATGATTTCCCAATGCAGTTGAGTCTATCTCTCAATTTCAGATTTTCTGCTTTTAACTTCCAGATTTCATCTTGACAACATTTAATGTCGAAGATGAATTTAGATACTTGTTCTTTTTCAGAACATTGAGAGACCTCGATTTTCACAAGACGCTTGTTAAATTTTCTTTGTCATTCAGATAGCTCCATCTGAGCTGATCAAGCGATGATTTTATTCTAATGATTTTGGATTCAAGAACCTGTGTTCTTTTTTCTTTACACGAAAAATTGAAAATCGTAGGAGAGAACTCTTTTTGGGTATCTAAAGTTGAAGGTATTTTAGAGTCACAAACTTCTACAATGGTTGCAACATGATCTAGCATACAATCTTGATTATCCTCGTCGGGGGAATAGTCAAGAGTGGCAGTATACACTACACGAAATCAGGGAATTTGTAACGTCGAAAAAACGTTAGTATCTATATATTGTAACGTCAAAAAAATGTTGGAAAAGTGTCGTTATTATTAGTGTTACAATAATTTATCAACGGTTGATTTCGTTACAATAAAATTTTATTAAATAACGGTTTCATTCGTTGGAATAAATACACCAACGGTTATCTAGTCAGCACAAGATTTATCTGATGTCATTTTGTTGTAACGGATAGCCGTTTTTGTGCAGATCGTAACGGTTAGCCTGTAACAGTTCGGTGTAACAGATACTGTAACGACGACTTTGTGTGTAACGGTTGACTTATTGCCACCTGTCCTTCCTTGTAACAGCTACAACAACGATTTTAATCGTTGTTTAGTTAATTGTAACAGATTGCATTTAACATTTATTGTAACGATTTAAAACCATGATAGCTCATTGTAACGGCTGTCGTACGACATGTGTCAATCGTTTCTAACGTTTAAAGTAACGGCTTCAAACGTTGATGATTGATTGTAACATTTTGGATATAACAGCTTGTTGTAACGATTCGATTCGTAACAGCTGACTGTAACGTTTACCGTCTGCCATGTGTCTATCGCTTGTAACATATAGACTTACGACTTTAGACGTTGACAATCCATCGTAACAGTAATGAATTTTCCAGGTGTGCTAATTACTAACAGATTTTATAACATTGATTCGACGTTGGTAAAAAAAAATAGTTTTCAAAAACAAAAATTAATAAATTTTTTATCTGTTATAAATAAGCTCTCATAATTGGACCCTGCAATGCAATGCAATCCATTTCTGAAGCTGCAATACAATTAGTTTATGAAGCTGTATTGCAATTCATTTCTAAACTTGCAATACTGAATCTGAAACCCATAATTCATTTCTCATTCCACAATACATACATTATCATTCTAGCAGCATAAGGAATTCATTCATTCACAAATCCATATAACAACCAATTGAACCAAAGTTTGTCTCCTAATTCATTCACATACGCAAGTATATACGATTATCATTCTTACATTGAAAGAACTGCTTAAGCCTAAAAAAATACATGGTTCCCTATATGGTTATAATCAAATGACAAGGGTTGTGTTTTTCAGTATATAAGTGTTGTTCTGCATTATACCTTGGCTGGAAAAAAAAGTTGTTCATGATCAGCCAAAAGAAGTCGTCCTTTGACATCAGAGTAGCCTTAACCAGCTCATGGCATCAGCTATTGCCATCGATTCCAGTATCCTGACAAAAAAACAAAAATGAAACAGAAACTCAAATTAGAAACAACTCTCATAGGAGAGAAAGATTCATTCAGTAATTTCGGCAATTCATTTACATGTTCATTGTCATTTTGCTATACATACATTCTCATTATAGACCAACCAATTGAACCAAGATTTGTCTCATCATTCATTCAGATTCCTAAGTATATGTGACTGAAACAACTGTTTGAGGCAAAAAAAACATATATTTTTTTTAGATAAACGAAAAATGTATTACTTAAGCAGTTTCAGGCACTGCAAGCCTTTGGAACAAATAGGAAACCTGTTGGTGCAAAAATATTCACCCCAACACTCTTCGAGATGCGTGTAGATGGATTAAATCTCCTTCATTGATTTGACTCCACCAAAGATGCTGATGAAATTGTGATTGATATCGATTGATTGATCTCCAACTACTGATTCAACTCCACAGGAAATTGTTGATGTGATTGATGTTGAATGATGGGGGGTACCTGCAAAAAACACTTCGATGCTTAAGTCAGAGAGAGTTTCTTCACAGGTGTATTGTGTGGAAAAGGATTAGAAAATCTCCACCTTTTGAGTTAGGATTTAGCCTCTATTTATAGGCAGAAAGTAGGTCTAGCTTTAGGGTTTTCATAGTTATCTTAATAACTTCACTTACCTGCATAAATCCAAGAAAACAACAAGATTCATAATAAAGTTTGTTATTTATCATAATTATGATTTATCTTAATTATTATCTTGAATAATAATTATCCTCTCTCTTAGGAACTATAATTATCTTAAATAATTATAATATCTAAACTAATTATTTCCTCTTTCTGTTAGGATTTTTGCACTTATCTTAATTATTATCTTAAATAATAATTAAAACTAAAGATAATTATTACCTTTCTGTTAGGGTTTCTATAAAGATAATCCATATCCTCTTTTTTTAGGATTCAATATAACCATAATTAACTTAGATAATTCCAAAGCCAATATCCAAAATATCCTAGTCCTCATGACCATCATCCAAATTTCAACCCCTTTCCTGGAGAGAGGATAATTTGGGTTGGTGAACCGATCCGTGGGTTCTAAGAGCTAACCCATGGGTCTTTGGGCTTCCATAATGAGCAAAAATGGTTTCCATAATAAACCAAATGAGCTTCAATAATAAGCCAACTGGACTTCCCAAATAAGCCAGTCATGTTTCCATAATAAACGAAATGGGCTTCAATAATAAGCCAACTGGACTTCCCAAATAAGCCACTTGTGTTTCTATAATAAACGAAATGGGATTCAATAATAAGCCGACTGGACTTCCTAAATAAACCAGTTATGTTTCTATAATAAACGAAATGGGCTTCATTAATAAGCCACTATTCATATACCGTTTTAGTATGGTACAAACATCGCCCCTATTAATCCTCAACTGGTTGAAGGATTAAGAAAATTAGATGCCAGACTAATCATCGTGGCCAGGATGACAACTAAATTGTTCGTGGTGCTCTCGCCCCCTTCAGTTCCGTGTTATTTCGCCGAAAAAGGTCCAAAAGTTGATTCAATTCTAAATGTAGTGAATAGGAGGAGTCATTTTCTTTTGGACACATGTCCATATAGTCTCCATAAAAATCAATTCAGTTGATTCTCCCAAGTAATACGTCGATCACTCCAATCATATAATTCATGGTATCACACGCTTGACATAACAAATTTGGATTGAAATTAACTAAGCATGTGTACCTTTCTTCTATATGCTCCACTTTGCCTTAATTTTCCATGGGGGTGAACTTCTCAACCTGCGTGCCACCTCCTCCTGACGTCCTCTGACGATATCCAAATCTTTTAGAATCCCAGATATCTATCTTATACAATCCTAAGTTTGGCGTATAAATGCAGATGTAAAACCTCTTTCTCATCACAGTTAAAGCTTTGCGCCTCCTTGTTGGATCGAGCAAGAGAGAGGAGAGCACACGCGGAAACAAATAAAAGACTACATTGATAATCAAATTCGGTGTACATTAACTCATGGCTTAACAGCCTACTTATAGTCTCACAAACTTGAAAATCACTCAAACTACTTTCCTAATAAAAGCAAACTCTAAATAAAGCACACATTCCTAACATAAAGCAAACTCTAAATAGAACTCTTCTAGAACTCAAAATACCATATCTTGGTTTAACTTCCAACATCCTCCCTTAAACCAAGATATCATTTAACAAGAATTCCATAACCCTCTTCTACTCCTTAGCTTCTTCCATTGATCGACGTTTGCACGTTCTTGTCTTTTCTCATTTTCCATTCCTCTTCTTCCATAGATAAATGTTAACACGTTCTTGTCTTTTCTCATTCTTCTTCAAAGAAACCACCAAACAAACCCTTACTCCTTGATACTCGATTATAGCTTGTCCCAACTTCATGATCACACCGGAATTCCGTCAATCAAACTCAAACTCAAACTCAAATAAAAAACAAAGAACAAACAACAAACTAACTGAAATGAAACAATCTTCTAATTTTGCTTAACAACAATCTTCATACCATCGCAACCAGCACAAGTTTCTTTCAATTTCTTCTTCATCGCAGCGAAACACCATTTTTAACAAGCTAGAAACACCTCTTTGTGCTCTATTCATCTTGCTAACCAAACACAAAACCAATTTTTTAAACTCATCACCGAGCATTGTACCTCAAACTCAACACTTGTTTACCCACTTCACTCGCAGGATTTCCACTCAACACTTCAAATTCCACCCTGGAATTTCTTCACTTCTCTAGCCAAATCCCCACTGGGATTGCTTCACACAACTCTAGCCAAATCCCCAATGGGATTGCTTCACTCAACTTGTAGACTTTACTTGCCTACAATCTTGTTTCACGCTCACAACCTTGTGACGTCTCAAACTTAACAACTCATTGGTATTAACCTCCTTTTGTTGTCTTCTCACACATCACCCCCTGGTGATTACTTCTCTTCCTTCACAACCTTACTGTTGTATTTCTACTTCTCTTCAAATTTACTTCTTTGTTCCAGTCACGCTTGTTAGAGTCGAAACTTTCACACTTCTTTGTTCTTTAAGATTCTCTCACAATCTTTCTTGTTACGCTTCTGCCACAAGCATACTAACACAAAGTCTGCCACACTTTGTAAGACTTCCAAGTTTCTGCCACAAACTTCTTCAATCACCATGTTTCAACATGTTTGAGCTTAAACTCCAACATGCTATCTTCCTCCCTTAAGCTCAAACATCACCATCCAACATTCCTTGTCATTCTAAGTCTTTGAACTCGATCAACTTTAATCAAACTGTACCAGGCTTTCCCATCTGCAATACCAACTTTGATCTTCTCTTGCATATATTTCGAATCCATGACTTAACCCTTTGAATCAATCACTCACCCTAAGCTTCTTACCTCAACCAACATTAGTTATGCTTTCTGCAACGTCTCCGCCATTTAACTGTCACACTTTCTTCGTTGTTACAACTCTTTCGTCACGCCTTCTGTCACAAACTGTGACACTTCTTCTGTTACGCTTCTGTAACAATTCTTCAGTAACACTTCTGTTGATAACTGTGACATCATTCTGTCACACTTGACAGATGTTCCAGTTTCTGTCACACATCTAACATAAACTGTGGTGTTTTCCCATCACTATCCAAACACGTTCTCCACTTCTTTTTTTTCGTGTACTACATTCACGAAACATACTTCTCAGGACCAGAGCCACGAAACCAAGCTTCTCACCTGTTTTTCTAGGTCGACGTGAAACCTCATGATCTCCAGCAACGTTGCCATAACTCTTCCCTTCATCACAGACTCATTCTATCAATCACGGCATCATTATCACCATCATGCTCGAGTTCTTAACCTATGATCATCATCAGCTCGAGATTCATCCAGCAACAAACTCAGAACTTTCTCGGGTCTTCTCCATTATCACAACAATCATCCACCTTTTATCACCATCGTTGGCTCAAATAGCAGCAAGCACTTTTTGTTATCTCCGACATTGCTTCACGAAACAATCAACAGTAAAAACTTCTCCATATCAATCATCAATGGCAGCCATCATCTCTTATTATGGTTCTTCTCTCGTACGGAAATAGTCTCACCCTTCTTCTTCACCTGGTTTCTTGGCAATCCCGTATTCTTCTTAACTTCTAAATCAAGTTTACACACTACCGCACATTCCTTTTAACGACAAAATCTCGCCTTCCTGGTCATGACGATCTTCTTTTGACCTTAGTTTCTATTTTCCAGCTCCAGCTTAATCTGAATCACCACGAACTCATACGCAAAACCCTTTTTTTTTAACACCTTTCATGAACAAACTCAAAAAACAGCTCCAACTTGACCTAGTTTTATTATTTTCCAATGCACATGAAATTACATCCTTCCGAGATACCCATATCTCCAGCGTCCTCACCTTGTAGCAACAACAGATCATCTTCTTATCCGAAAACTTGAGATGAAAAACTCCAACCACAGCAGCGACATAGCTTTCTTCCTTGTGCTTGCTCACAACAACAAACTCGTCTTTTTCTTTTTAAACTCTCGAACCTTGATGAAGACTCAGCCAACACAACAACACTTGCAACCTTCCAACAATTCTCGATTCTTCTTTTAACTCATCAGAACGCAACTAATTCTCTTTTAACGAAAAAACAATTCTCTAACTCATTCTCTAACCAAACGCAGCTTCAAGACTTTCTCTCCTTCTCCTCTCCCATCCTCTCACCTTGCTCTGATACCAAATGTAGGATCGAGCAAGAGAGAGGAGAGCACACGCGGAAGCAAATAAAAGACTACATTGATAATCAAATTCGATGTACATTAACTCATGGCTTAACAGCCTACTTATAGTCTCATAAACTTGACAATCACTCAAACTACTTTCCTAATAAAAGCAAACTCTAAATAAAGCACACATTCCTAACATAAAACAAACTCTAAATAGAACTCTTCTAGAACTCTCTAGAACTCAAAATACCATATCTTGGTTTAACTTCCAACACTCCTCTTACCCTAAGTAAGTTATCATTGTTCTATCTTTTTGATTTTCTTGTTCCATCAGCAATATTATGCTCTATCTTCCATCTCACGTTACTTATTTTCAATTTTCTTCAGTCAAACAGAAAAATGATTATCTCATATCCTTTTCCGTTCCTATGATGGCACGCTTTTCCAGTCTGCTTTTCGCTAATTCCGTCATTTTTATTTTTCTCTGCATGTGAGACGACTTATTCTTGGTGGACTTTTGATCGAATAGTTTGTTCCTTGTTTCTCCTTAATAGAAAATTTTAGCAGCTTTACAAATACTTCTTTCATAAGTAGTTGCATGATTTGCTTTGAATTCTGGTTAGAACCAAGGTCTCACCAAGTTTTGGTTGTTTCACTTTTCTACAATTATGCATGAAATTGTAGAGTTTACTTCCTTTGCCATTGAAAAAGATAATGCTTCTTCCCGTTTAACAATATAGTTATCCGCAACTAACAAGTATTTGACGCCCCCAGGCGGGAAATTGTACAACAATATCAAATCTCTCTTGCAGACGGCACAGACTCTTGACTGGTTGACTCGTATATTACTCTCCTCAGAAGAGTGTTACACAGTTAATAGCTGTGCATTCTTCTTTCGCGTCACTTTTGCACTCAAAGCCAAAAATTTCCGCTTCTTACTCCAGAATGATTCCCACGCCAAGCTTCTTACCTTTTGAGCCACATAAAGCAGGTACAGTTCTACTTTTTTTTTTTTTTTTTTTTTTTTTAAGAGCTCCCCGTCTATCGGAATGTATTTTTACGCGTTCTTTAATATTTTTCCTTAGTATTCTTCCTTCCCGGCATTTTCCGTCTGGAAGCTCTTGTATTTGCGAGTAATTAATGTGCAACAATCTCCAGTCTATATATTTTTTTTTTTACACATTTCCTTATTTTCGCTTCAGCTCCTTTTTTTTTTTAACTCCAGCTTTTATTGAAACACTTTTTATTCGCCTTTCTCTTTATTAGAAAAACATTGCAACTATTTCCTTAATTACCAAAATTATTGTTCTTTGTCTTTCTCTTTATTAGAAAAAAAAAAAGCGTAACTATTTCCTTTGATAACCAAATACTTCGCCTTTGTCTTTCTCTTTAATAGAAAAACATTGCAACTATTTCCTTAATAATCAAAATACTTCATTTTTGTCTTTCTCTTTATCAGAAAAACACTTCAACTATTTCCTTAACAATCAAAACATTTAGTATTTGTCTTTCTCTTTATTAGAAAAACATTGCATGTATTTCTTTAATGAATACATGCAAAAAGTGTTCACAATTGTGACTATAAACTCGATTTATAATGTAATCAGCGAGGACTTACCTCCCCGGGCGTATGTTCCTTTTACCCTAGTCGCCCCCATTACTTGCAATGATATTGAAATGTCATGTCATGTTGTTCGACTTCCTTAACCATGTTGGTTTTGATTGCGTGCTAGACGTCACTTTAGCCGCCCCCCAATATCTATAGAGATATTCATAAATTGCAGAGATGCCCCCAAGTGAGGCAAGAAATGGATCTACTATATCCAATTGATAAGTGCATAATTCACAGGATTTTAGTGTCAATTCCACGCTAGTAATTGCTTATATTCTTGCAAATTATTGTATATTACGTTTGTTTTCTCTTATTTGTGTTTCATTAGGAGAATCGTCCAAAAAGAAGTGAATTTGCACTTAATTGCGCAATAAAAGAAGCTAGCTACAAAGGGAGAAGAGCTAAATACCAAATGAAACTCGTTCAAGTACAAGATTTCTACTTTTCATTTTGTAGAGGACGAAAAGACAAAGGCAATGGCGAAAGAACGGAGTCATTCTGAGTTCGTATGAAGAAGTTATGAGCAAAACAAGAACTCATAAGACTAAAGGTCAAGATGGTCAATTTATAAGGAAAATGCTATTGGCATCCCACCCGAATGTTAAGGGACATCTTCCGGTTAAGGGGCAGTCAAGTTCAAGGGAATTGCTAAAGGAAGTCCGGTCTTTTACAATAGGGGGCTGCCAAAATACGAATAATACTAAAGGCAGGCGCAGAATTACTCAGGGCACCTCTTCTTCTTCCTGATTATGAACCCAAAGAACATGGTTGTTGTTAATGGTGGTCATCATGATGATCACGATGGTGATGAATTTGATCAGCAATGATTTTCGAATTTGAATACATCACTAGGTTCCTGGGGACGATAGAAAACTTGGGTGATAGCTCGATTTCCATAAATCCGTGGTATCCAAGCTTGACAGTGGAAAACCGATGCTACCAATATCGTGATTAAATGATGTTGCTTCCATTGATTATCAGAAGTCGTGACTGATGGAGCTGTTGGCAGGAATCAGGAGATGATTGTGATGAAAATGCAGAGAAGAAACGAAGCTTAGTTGCTGCCATTGAACCCGAACTTGGAGATGATGATGTTGCCGTTCGTGATGATCATGTTGATGCTGTGAATAGATAGCAGTGATCGATGGGAGTTTTTGTTGGACGAAAACGGGGCTATAACGATTATGGTGCTCGACAGGGAAGAACGACATGGAGTTAATCATATCAATGATCAATTTTGCTGCTGTAATGATGGAAGATGGGTCGAACAGGGAATAATGATGGCAGTGATGAGAAGAATGGTCGGAGATGGCATGGAGCTGTTGGCTGAGAACAGGGAGATGATGGGATAAAGAAGCTCGAGGAATATTAGAGTTGTTGCTGTCATGAAGCTCGAGAAGGAAGGCCAGGAAGAAACAGGGAAGATGTAGTGGTTTTGCTGCTTTCATGAAGTTAAACGAGCTTGGCAGTGACGGTGGTTAAGCCGGTAATGAACCTGCTACCATTATCGGTAATGGAACTCAGGGTCACTGTTGCGCTGCAAGCTATGCCCACGAGTATAATGGAAGTTGAGCTGATAAAAACAATGGCAGAAGTTCAGGGAGAACGAAGCTCGGAGCTGTGGAGAGTCGCCGGTAATGGATGAGAAAAATTCAGGGAAGAGAAAATTTAGTGGTGGGACCCGGCAGAAGAAGTTTGCAGAAAATGTCTCTGACATGTTGGTCTCTGGTAGAAATTCAGTGTGGCACCATGTACCAATTTGGACGCATCGATGGTGTTAGATGAAGACATAATGTTCCACATGGGCCCATTAAAGATCTAACCAATCATAATGATGCAGGCGTTGTAATAAGTTACACCCCGTCGCAGCGTATCAGAATCTTGTATATTTGCAATAAACCAAAAGCTGTCAACCAACTTTGTACTCTTATTGAGTCCGGTTTTTATCCAGGCGGTGGAGAAATTTGGGGAATAGTGGCGGTGAACTTTCTCTATAAATTGAGGTCGAGTGAGAAAGGAAAACACACTTCCTCCTTTACTTCTTCCTTTACATTTGTTGCGAGAATAGAGAAACAGAGACATAGCGTTTTCATTTTAAGTTTTACTTTAACTTTTTCTCTTTTCTTTATTAGTATTATGAGTAGCTAAACTTCTAATTGATTAGGGATGATTTCAAAGTCCTGAACAATGAAGCATTATTTTCTCTAATCACGTTTATTTCAAGTTTTATTTTATTGTTGAGTATCTTTATTATTTTTAATGTCTAAGAATATTGAGGGGTTATTTAAAATGATCAATTAAATTAACCAATCAATATTTCTTCTACTAGTTTAGGGTTGTGTGATACGTGTAATTGTCACATCAACTCTTTACTCAGTAGTAAATCGCAAGAGCTGACAGAGGGATTTTGTTAAGTAATTGTGTGTAAAGATAACACTAGTAAGCAGACCGAGCTTGTGCGTCTGATGCTAGGATCAACTTGATTCACAGAGTGTAACGCATTCGACTAATTTACACCTTGAGAGCTTATTCTTGGTGGGTTGGTTGGATAGAATCTGGTAGTCGAGCGCTTCCGTATCCAGTGGCAATAGGAATCCGGGGGATAGCAGAGCTTATTGCTATTCTACGGTTGGTAACAATATAAGTTCAACAAGAAATAAATTTATATTTAATTATGTTTCGGTTCAGTGGCGGCGAATGATTCCCTAATCATCTTCTTTATTATTATTTATTTACAGCAAAGTATTATTATTTTATTTTATTAGTTACTTTGATTTAAAATCTAAAAACCCCCCTTTCAGTGACTTTTAAACAACTAGAAACTCCCCGCTCTTCGTGGGAACGAACTCCTTGCCATTATATTACCAGTTAATTGTGTGGAAAGGTGTAATTAATTTGTTGCGTAAACGACGCGCACCCACCAATCCTCACTTGCTAGATGGCTATGAGCTTATGACCAGGTGTTTTCTCCATTTCCACCTCTGTTCTGGGTTCATCATGATTTTTGTTTTTGGAATTGCCTTCAAAATGCTTCTTTGGTTTCGCATGTCCCTCGGTTCCGGACCCTTTCGTTGTGCGTGACAACTTTTCTTTCTTTTCTTTCTCAGCTCTCCCATACCTACCGGCCCTGTCCTACAACTCTTTGAGGGTTCCGACTGGTTGGACGGTTAAGGAATTGTATATCCCAAATTCGTCATAGGGCAAAGCGTTCTTGTATGCTTCAATTACAAGACTGGGATCAACCTTTCCAACTTCACTAACCTCTTGACGAAATCTTCGTGTGAAGTCTAAGAGATTTTCATTTGTCTCTTGTTGCAAGAGGAACAAGTGGCTGCTTCCCTTTCTGTTCCCGAGATTAATCTTATATTGTTCGAAAAATGCATCCGACAATATTCCAAAGTTTGTGTAGGATCATAATATCGCAACACCAATACCCTTGTGAAATCCATGAACGACGCACTGCGAAGATAACGCAGATTGGTAATAAAAATGACGCAACGGATGACGACAGCCTGAACACGAGAAAGATGTGAAGACCTAGCGAGATTTAGGAGTGTTGCGAGTTTTATTATTTGTACACTTGCGATAATGTCTCAAGTTAGATCCGAAAATAAAGGACAGCTTAGCTGTCATCCACTATGTAATGCGCTATATAAAGAGCCGAACAGGCTTAAGAGAAGAGAGATCTTTTCGAAGTGTTGAGCAAGTCATTAGGAGAGAGAAAGTTCAGAGCGGTTGTTAATTCTTTAGTTTATTTCCTTTTCATCTTGTAACATTTGTGAGATTAATCAATAAAGATTATGATTGTTCATCTTAAAATGACTTGATTGTGTGAATTCTTGTGAGGGGTGTAGTGTGGGATTTCCTGCTACTACATATGGTGCCAAAAACAGGGACTGATTGAAGATTGATATTGTGATTTGAAAGAATTTGGAGTAATAGGAAAGGAATTTCATATAATTTTCAACAATTCACTAAGATTGAAAAACGGCTAGAAGAAGACATGCATCAAAACAACCAACAACTGTTAGAAGGAGTAGGAGACTTGCCGGAGAAGGGAGAGACGAAATAGAGGAATCTTCAAGAATGAACATAAGGAACAATGGAGAAAATCAAGTTCAACCGCCAATTCAACGTACACCAATACAAAATAGAACTGTGGATTATGACAGAGTGAGTGTACATACTTGGCGATCAGATTCTGTAGATGAAATGGGAGAAGAGCAGCAATTAGGAGGCAATGGACAAGAGGAGAGAGACCAAGAAGTAATTGGAGGAATAATTCATGGAAATGAAGAGATTGCAGCGTTAGAGGCATTGAGACAAACAATACATGAAGAAAGGCGGTTAGAAGCAGAAGAACGTGCGAATCTGACAAGGCAAATCATGAGTTGAGGATGGAAAACATGAGGTTACAAAATAGAAGGTCAAGAAGCACTACAAGGTCAAGTTCAAGATCAGTTAGAGAAGAAATAAGACAAAATTTGCCTATAGAAAATACTAGTGAAGAAACTCGAGAGGGAATACAAAATCCAGGCGAAGAACATCGCGAAGGAAGAGAAATAATAGAAGATCGTTATATCCAACGTGCTGAAACTCTTCAAAATGGGAAAAATGATAGAAATCAGGGAAATAGACACCGTCAGGGGCGAAATAATCAAGATGGCGAAGGAAATCAGGAAGAAGGAAGGAGAATATTACATGGGAGAGAAGTACAAAGAAATGAACGAGTAATTGAAAGACACTATACTGAACAAGCACATCTAGCTCGCGAGAGGGAAAGGCTGAGAGCACAAGTGGAGGAACAAGAGCTACAAGAGGCAATTCGCCAGAACAATCATGATAATCGAGAAAGGAGGCGTGAGCAAAATCGCAATAATGGTAATATCAATGAAGAATATGATAGAGTACAAAGGAGAATTGAAGAGCGGCAAAGAAGAGAAAATGGGAGATATAATGGCGTGCGAATTCATGAAAGAAATGAAAGAGAAGATCGCAGAGAAAGACGAGAAGAAGATGATGAACAAGAAAGTCAAAACAGATATGAACGCGGAAGAAAAGAGGCAGAGCTAAAAAGACCAATGAATCCAAATTCTAATGTAAATGAACAAATCGTGAGAGAGCTAGCGGAAATTAGAGGAATGTTAAATAATAAAAAAGAAGGAGGTTGGAGACAATTGGATGAAGCAATAGAAGAAGCTGCGAAAACCCCATTCACACAAGAAGTACAATTAGGAGGAATACCACCAAAGTGCAATTTACCTGCGTTAACCAGCATTTTTGATGGAACAACTTGTGCAATACAACATATCAAAGCTTATGTGAGATGTATGCTACAATGGGAGAACCATGATGCTATATTGTGCAAATATTTTGCATCAAGTTTAATAGGAGAGGCCTTAAAATGGTTTGAAGGTTTACCAAAGAATACTATAACATCTTTCAACCATTTGCAGGCTATATTTTTAGGGGCGTATATAAGTAACAATTCCTCACGAACTGGCATTGAAGATGTATTTGGGTTAAAGAAAAGGGTTAGCGAAAGCTTGAAGCATCTAACCGTGAGGTGGAAGACAATGTGTAGTGATATGGCTGGTCGTGTGGATGAAAGATATCTCATTCTATCATTCATTAACGCTATGTTCGCAACCAATCTGTTATACATTCAAATTTTCAGAATCAAGAATACGATCACAATGACTGAGTTGCGAGAACTTCAGGAGGAGTATATTGCTCTTGAGGAAAAGCAAAATGAGATGGAATCATACCCAGTTGCGAACACAAGTTCAAAAGCAGCGAACGCAAGCATGTTACCTAAGTCTATAAGTACAGTGGCGAGCACATCGCTAGGACAACAAGAAAGGATAATGGGGGATAGCCAGCAGAAACTGGTAGCTATGGGAAGTCGTGATCAAGAAGAATTCGAGAGAGAAATAAACTTCTATAGCCGTGGTGGAAATAACAAAATTCAAAGACTTGATCAGCCACAAGAAACTTATGGAGGTCAGAGGCAAAACTATCATAGAGGACAGCGAAATCACAGGATAATATGGGAAGAAATCAAGATGCCACCACTGAATGCTAGTGTGGAGAAAATATGGGAAGCTATAATTTTAATGGAAAACATACCTGCGCCATGGAACATGGGAAGTGAACCACCTCCGAGCGACAGAAGTCATGAATTTTGTTCTTATCACCATTTTCATGGACATTCAACAAATGATTGCAAAAATATAAAAAGAATCATCCTCGGAATGATAGACCAAGGGAAACTAAATCATTTTCTAAAAAATCAATCTCAGTCTCAACCATTACCACCACCGCCAGAAATTCGCAGAGTAAATACAACAAAAGGAGGAGAGACATTTGTAATAGAAGTTGGAGCAAAGGCAAAGAATCTGATTTGTAACTCTATCGTACATTCGTACAAGACAATTGAAGATTTTCATGATAACACTCTCAGTAGGGTTTTTGCAAGAGAAGCCGATAATAGAGAAGTACTGAACATTGCGAAGACATCGCCACTGGAAGAATGGCAAAAGCAGACTATCTCTTTTACCGCAGAAGAAGTACCTGAGGGTGGAGAAATGCACGATAACCCATTAGTGGTAAGATTGGAGATTAACCCAAAACCTAGCGAGGATGAAGATGATGAAGCCGAGAATTCATGGGCAATCAACAGAATTTTGATCGATACTGGAAGTTCCGTGAATATTCTTTTTTTATCATACTTATAAAACTATGGGAGGGAAAGATGAAGATCTAATACCTTCAACTTACAAAATCTATGGTTTTAATGGTACTGCAAATAAGCCTAAAGGAGAAGCTCATATGCGAATTCCACTGAAAGGATTGTCCTCTGAAATTTTATTCTGTGTAGTTGATGTGGAATCACCATACAACGCATTGATTGGACGACCTTGGTTACATGAGATTTTAGGTGTGGTATCGACTTTCCATCAATGTATCAATTTCCCTCATCCTACTGGTATTGGCATCATAAAAGGAGATTGGATTGAAGGAAAGAAGTTTTATGAAATTGATATAGAATCTTGCGAAGAAAGAGCTGCGAAGAAGAAGAATTGGAAACACAACATCAAAGAAAAACAAAAAGGTGAAAGATTGATGGTAGATGTAATAGAACAGAGAGAGAAGAAGAAATGCTGCGTAACCAATATATGATGAAGATAAGAAGTGGCGAAGGCTTCGCAACAGACAAGAAAATGACAGAAAAATTCAAAAATGCAGAGGCAGAGAGGAGCAGAAGTAAGAGACTTAAAGAGTGAATGTATTTGTTGATTTTATGACTGAGAAGAAGGGAAGACATATGGTTCATCTTAAAAAAAAATAATTATGTATTGGCAAAAGAGTTGCAAAGATGAAATTGCGAAATTGTAAAAGAACTGATATGCAGAAGAAGAAAATATCTTTTATGAAGTACAAAGATAAGATTGCGAAATTAGAAAAAGAGCTTATATGCAGAAGAATTGACAAAATAATAAGACATAGGCGAACCTACTATGGCGTACACCCTAGTTTGCGAAATCAAAATTTCGCAAGAGGCAAATGTAAGACCTAAAGTAAGTCATAGAAGGGGGTACCTATTGCATGGCTCAGGGAAAAGGTTACACCGCCCCTGGAACCTGAGTCATGGAGATTTGGTGTCAATAAAGCCCATCCATGAGAGGTACCTCGGATTTTCAACCTAAGCTTATGACTTAGGTTGGACGACTGAGGGTCTCTTCTAAGGAGTCAACATTTGATCAAGGCACCGAGGTACACGGTTGAGCCAAGAGTGCCTGGGGCATTTGAAGTTTCTCGGCCATTCTTGGCAAGTCTTGGCTTATCTTTTCTCGGCCAAGAAAACTCCACTTAGGGTGCGGTCTCGTAACCATAAGACCTATAGGCAAAAGGGATAAGAGGCTGCGAAAACAACCGGGTTGTTGTTAAGACCGGATGGGAGGAGCTAGCCTTGTATGGCGAAGTACGCCTCCTTGAAGAGGCAACCAGGTGGAAGATAAGGGCGGCACCCTCCATTAGGGAGCTGATAAGTGTCTTAAGACGCAAATTTCATGAGGATTTATTTTCGCAAGGAAATTTAGGCTTGTCATATTTGTGCGACAATCCTGAAGAGGCAATAATACAAAAGACAAAGATAAGATGAGATCAATGGGTCAGTACATGAAAGTGTAAGGACGTCCTGCGATTTCGTCGCAAGACGGCAATGTCATGGGGCTTTATTTTCGCAAGAATTTTTAGGCCTGTCATATTGTCGCAACAAAAACTTCAAAGAAAGAGTTAAGGCAAGATCAATGGGTTTTTGCAAGGCAAGATCAATGGGTTTTTGTGCATAAATGAACAACAAAGGTGTAGTAAACTACACCCCTTACTAAATTAATCCATTGGGAGATGTAAGATCAAGAACATTTATTGATTGAATTCATGAAGTGTTTACACGAAAATAGAATTACACTTAGAAGTTAAAACGCTCTTAAACTTTCTCTCTCTTATGACTTGCCTAACCATTCCAAAAAGATCTCTCTTACGAGACTCATTTAGCCCTTTATATAGGGTAATACATGCAAATGCAAAGACGTCATGCGATTTTATCGCAATGACAAGAGGTGGTGCAATAAGACCTTTAACTAGGAAGGAAAAATAAGACCACATAAGAGAAAAAATAAAAAAGGAAATCTTGGAAAAACCAAGATTTCCTTACTTGAAGAACTTGAACCAAAAATTCAAAGAAGAATAACTGCGAGATTGAGACATGAACACATATCACTAATCGAAAGTAACTTGCTCAATCTTTCATTTGAATGCATATAACAGAGGCAAGTATGGGAATGTATAGAATAAAAACATGTTATTTGTCTTCATATGATAGATTTACGCACTCATAAAATGAAAGGTTGATAATATATTTATTAATTATATTGCAAAAAAGAATTGCTCTTTTAACATGTGCATAAATGAACAACAAAGGTAGAGCTTGTATTTGAAGATCCAAGAAATTCGCAGCAAAAGATTACAAAAATAGAAGATTAAAAGAACGAATGTACATATATTACAAAAATAGAAGGAAGAAAATAAAACTATTTCTCGTTGGATTCTTCTTCTTCATCATCTTCATCAGATCCTTCTATTTCTTCATCTCCATCAGATTCCTCTTCTTCACTAGCATCGCTGTCTGAAATATCCAGAGAAGGCACATTCTTTGGGATTTCTTCAAGAAGGCAAGGATATGCGGAATGAGGGATATTACGGTCGTCGCAGACCATTTTAATAGTCTGATTGTGAAAAAGAGTAGCATCATTCTTAAAATTCGCAACAGTAATCTGTAGTTGCCTCTTCAATCTAAAATATTTATCATCCCGAGAAGAAAGGTTCTTTGCGAGTTGCTCCTTCTCAGACTCGAGCTCCTCAATTCTTTTACGAAATCTCTCTTCAGCTCCTGCGAATATGTGACAATGAATCAGCAACTTAAAGACAATTTCATGAAAGACAAACAGTTAAATAAAGAAGAACAATTAACAACCTTCTCTGTCAGAAATCATATCCCTAACCAAGGCCGTATGCTCAGCGTGAAGACTAACGTTAACACCTAAATTATTTCTGGCATCATCTAGAACTTTCGCGGCCCAAGCAAATTCATCGTCATTATTTATGAGAAGAAGGGAGCGAATTTGATTTTCTCTTTCGCTAAGTATAACATTTTTGCGGATAGATTCATCTCGTTCAATTTGAACCTCAAGAAGAGTCTTTTGGAATGTCGCTAATGCTTGAGCACCTTGTCTAGCGATGCGATCTTTATCATCTATGAGATCACTGATTTTGGTTCTTAAAGTATTAATTTTCTCTTTAGAATTAAGATAGAGACGCTTAAATTGGTTGGCTAAGCCTAAACTAGATCTATGATCAATTTCTAAGAGGCGAAATTTGGATTGAAGTTCGTTTAGAGGAAGAGATTTAATCTTGTCATTTGAAAAACTATTCAAAGAATTGTTGAGGTGATCAAGAAGGGCATTGTTATCCATAGGTTCAGGGAATGAGTGAAGAAGAATGACTTTATCAGAAAGGTTATAGACGTCTGCGAAAATGGTAAGTCAGATAAGGGAAGATAGTGAGAAAACAAAACAAAGGAAAAGAGAAAAGTCTCATACCATAAAGTTGTTGATTGGCACTTTGAAGACTAGATATCTTATTCTTCTGAGTGGAAGAATCAGATTCTAATTGCTTAGTCTTCTCGCGAAGAGTAGCAGCTTCAGCTTCCAATTCTTCATTTCTCTTGCGAAGTTGAAGATTCTTCTTTTCAAGAATACCGCGCCTTTTCTCAAGATCTGAGGCAACAACGAAGGAAGCTCTCCCGGACTATAAAGGAAATTGAAGAAATTATCAAGATATAACTTAAAATCAAAATTATGAAGAAATAGGGGGACAAAGACATACCAAGACACCAAGCGAATTTAGAAAGCTGGGAGTCACTGATCTGGAGACCCCATGAAGAGAATCATCACCCTCTAGTAAAGGACCATCGCAGATACTCGCGAGAGATTTGCACGTACTAGAGAGACGATCATCTCCAATCCCTTGCATGGAGTCAGAGAAGATGCTGGACAATTGTGCCATAGAAGATTCAGCTCGAAAATTCTCCTTTGCGAGAGAAGTATCAACATCATCATTATCTTCATCATCAGAGCTTTCGCTAGATTGAAGATTTTAAGGATAGTGAGAGTGAATCTTTCGTTTCTTTGAAGGTGGGGCAGTGGACTTCTCCTTGCGAAGAGAACCTTTACCCTTGCCTTTGGTCTTCGCAATCTTAGAACTTTCTTCTTCTTCAACAACTTCAACACCAACCTTCGCACCCGAATGAAGATAAGAAACAGAGGCAACAATATTGTTAAAAATAATAAAGAAAAGTATTTCTTACTTCATCCGTGATCGAACGGAGCGCCGCTAGGGTACTTGACTTAGCAGTCCTTTTGTAGCTTTTTCTCAACTTGATAATCTGAAAAGTTCGCAAGATTAATAGGTATAAAAAGGAGTGAAGATTATAAACTGAGCGAAATTTAGGAAGTATACCTCTTTTGCTTTTTCAGGCCAGTTAAAAACCCAAGGTTGATAATTGGCGAGATTCGCAGGGAGCACATGTGAACCTGAAATGTAAGGTCCTTTCAAAACCAACGGAAAGACGCACCATCTGTCGTCTTTAGAGTAACGAGAAACATTGTTCTTGCCAGAATGCCAGTCGATATCCTGCATAAGTATTTTATCGTTGGCGACATTTTCTCTTCTCTTCAAGCGAGTACCCCAGCGAGTTCTATCATTCTTCATATTTATTACTTCATAGTTTTCGAAGAAGATTTCCACTGTATATTTTTCGGCGAATATCTCTAAGTCCACAAATTTAGGATCTCTGACTTCTTTTGGGTAAAGATACCCCTTACCAGCACCACGGTTGGCAAACTCAAGCATTAAGCGGATACAATCCCCGCTCAGTTGGTAGATGGCTCGCGAGAATTTCGCATGAGCAAGAATTTCATAAAATAAGGGAAGATCAGGGTCATAGAGAGGAATGGGAAGGCAAGAGAATCTGACCTAGCAAAATTATGATTTCCTGATCATCACAATGATGATCGGAAAACAGTTTGGCAGAAAGAATGGATTTAGATTCTTGATTGGGAATGGTGGTTAATACGAAACCTTTCTCTTCGAAGTCTTTCTGAACTTTATCCAGAGAAGTTTCATATTTACGACCAACTGGAGGCATTTTAAGAGTATGGGAATGAAGACAAAATCGAAGATCAAAAGGGGTAGAAAGAAGAAGATTTACAGCAGCAGAAGCGGAAGTTACGAAGAGATGTTGAAGAAAAATTGCAGAGAAAGTAAGAAGGAAAGTAAAAAAGAAGAAGAAAGGAGTAAGAAAAGTATATATAGAGAGAAGGTTTCTCGAAAAGGCAAACATATTTAATGCGAAGAGTAGACAACAATGGTTGAGAAATAGCAGTTGAAAAGACGTGTCAATAAACGGATGGAAGAAGAGATACGTGTAATAAATTCTGCGTAAAAGTACAGAATCATGTTAATACAGAAAAATATGAAAAAATAAACAGCTGCGGCATTTTGAAAGTACTAGTTCTCATGACATTCTCTCCTTCGCAGAGAAGACATGAGAAGAGGCAAGATGTAGGATCAGAATATCGCAACACCAATACCCTTGTGAAATCCATGAACGACGCACTGCGAAGATATCGCAGATTGGTAATCAAAATGACGCAACGGATGACGACAGCCTGAACACGAGAAAGATGTGAAGACCTAGCGAGATTTAGGAGTGTTGCGAGTTTTAGTATTTGTACACTTGCGATAATGTCGCAAGTTAGATCCGAAAATAAAGGACAACTTAGCTGTCATCCACTATGTAATGCCCTATATAAAGAGCCGAACAGGCTTAAAAGAAGAGAGATCTTTTCGAAGTGTTGAGCAAGTCATTAGGAGAGAGAAAGTTCAGAGCGGTTGTTAATTCTTTAGTTTATTTCCTTTTCATCTTGTAACATTTGTGAGATTAATCAATAAAGATTATGATTGTTCATCTTAAAATGACTTGATTGTGTGAATTCTTGTGAGGGGTGTAGTGTGGGATTTCCTTCTACTACAGTTTGCTATTGAATTTGACTCTAATTGTGAAAACCAGGTTAAAGCTTTACCAGTTAAGGTTATCGGGAAGGTTCTGCAGAGTAGTTCATCACTATATCCCCACAAACTCATTGAAGCTTGGAAATGTTGGACATGCTCAACTGGATCGCCATTCTTTCCATCAAAAAACTCCTTGAACTGAGGTTGGATGAAGTTTAAAGGCGGGAGGAAACGTTTTATCTTGTCAACAAATGGTGAATCCATTGACTTTTTCATCGTCAAGATCTGATGCCTCTCATCTTTGGATTGCTTTCGAGTCAACACTTCTTCAATCATTTCACTGAGTTTCCTTCTGCTGAACTCCTCGTCTGGTGGTGAGTCTCCCTTAGTTTCTCTACGGATCTGTTCATTCCTAAGCGGGTCTGTCCTTCTCTCTGGACAGTTTCTCTCACGCCTGAATTTTTTTGAATGATCCCTGGTGACGTGATCGTCTCTATGCATGCGCCTTTCGGGTCGTCTATGGCTTGGCCCGGATCGTCTATCTTGCTCAATCGAGTGATAATGTCCATCATCAGGTACGTAACGATAATAGTAACCATTTTTATGGGGATCACGACTGTGTTGACGATCATTTCTAGGACCTTCTATTCTTCTTTCATCATTTCGAACGACCCGTCGCCCCTCAAGAATTTCATTCTGTTCGCGTGTGGTGTCACACTCTTGACGTGTACGGCGGTTTGTCATGTTGATCTCGGAACGTGAGACAACTACTTCTTCTATCTCTTTCCTTTTCTCCAATGCGATCTTGAGCCGCTTGTTTTCCATTTCCAACTCCTGGTAACGCACACGCAGCGCCAAATCAATAGGTGTCACTTGAGTATTGTTAACTTGCTCGTTACGTGGGGAATGACGTACACCTCTATTAGCTATTGTCTCAAGATGAATACCCTGAGTGCTTGGATGCAGGTTTCGAACTTCTCCCTGACGATTAAGGTTTTCGCTAGTAGTCTGAGGAAGTGTTTTATGTACCCAAACATTGTTTCCTCTGAAACTCGGGAAAGTTCTTACAGAATGAGCACCCGATGTTTTTGATGAAACTGACATTTCCCTTCCATATTGGAAAGTTTGGACGACGGCGCTCCGTATTGTTCGATTGACGACGCGTTGAGTAGGAGGATTTCCAGTAGGCGCATCTCCATTCCTTCCATGCTGGTTTTCTCTTGAGGACTCCATGTAACTTCTTTTTGTTTTGCTGGCTTTTGTAACACTGACTTTGTAACAGAAACGAGTTTCTGCAATGTTCTCTGCAACGCTTAATTATCTGTTGTTGTTTCTGGATAGATCTGTCGCACTAGATCAACTGTTGTTGTTCTGGATAGATCTGTAACACTGAATCAACTGTGGATGTTGTGGATAGATCTGTAATACTGGAACAACTGTTGCTGTTCTGGATAGATCTGTAACACTGAACCAGTTGTTGCTGTTCTGGATAGATCTGTAACACTGAACCAGCTGTTACTATTCTGGATAGATCTGTAACACTGAAACAACTGTTGTTGTTCTGAACAGATCTGTAACACTTTGACAACTGTTGTTGGGATTTTTCTGCAATGCTTTGTGTTTCGTTTGTAGTTGCAGGAAATCCTACACTACACCCCTCACAAGAATCCACACAATCAAACCATTGAAGATGAACAATTATAATTTTTGTTTATTAATTTCTTGAATGTTTACAAGATAAAATGGAAAAGAGCTAAAGAAAATACAATCACTACAAACTTTCTCTCTCTTAATGACTTGTTCAACACTCGAAACAGATCCCCCCTCAATAGGCCTGTTCGGCTCTTTATATAGGGTGTTACATAATGGATGACAGCTAAGCTGTCCTTTATTTTCGGGAATGACTTGCGAAGTGTCGCAAGTGCACAAATGCATAATCTCGCGACACTCCTAGTTCTCGCTAAGTCTTCACACCTTTCTCGTGTTTTGGCTGTCGTCATCCATTGCGTCACTTATTTTACTCATCTGCGACGCCTTCGCTATGTAACGTTTATGGATTTCGCAGAGGTGTTGGTGCTGCGATATTCTGATCCTACATCTTGCCTCTTCTCATGTCTTCTCTGCGAAGGAGAGAATGTCATGAGAATTATTATTTTCAAACTGCCGCAACCGTTCATCCTTATCTGTTTTGGCGATTTGACTTCATACTTTTACACAAAATCTATACTACGTGTCTCTTCTTCCACCCATTTTTTGACACGTCCCTTTCAACCGTTACTTCTCAACCATTCACGTCTCTTCTCGCATTAAATGCGTTTATCTTCTCGAGAATTATTCTCTATATATAGTTTTCTCATCCTCCTCTTCTTCTTTTTTACTTTCTCTCTGCAATTTTTCTTTAATTCTCCTCCGTAACTTCCGCTTCTGCTACTGTAAATTTTCTTTTTTCCTTTGATCTTCAACTCCTTAATCATTCCCATACTCTGAAAATGGCTCCACCTGGCCGTAGATATGAAGTTCTCTTGGGAGAGGCTCAAAAGGATTTACAAGAGAAAGGTTTCACATTATCCACTATTCCCCATCAAGAATCTTCATCTATTCTCTCCGCCAAATTATTTACTGATCACTGTTGTGGTAATCAAAAGATCATAATCTCGCTAGGTCAGATTCTCGCCGGCCTTCCCATTCCTCTCTACAACCCTGAACTTCCTTTGTTTTATGAAATTCTTTCTCATGAAAAATTCTTGCGAGCTGTTTACCAATTAAGTGGAGATTGTATCCGCTTAATGCTTGAGTTCGCCAACCGTGGTCCTGGTAAGGGGTCTCTCTATTCTAATGCAGTTAGAGATCCTAAATTTGTAGATTTAGAGATATTCCCTGAGAAGTATTCAGTAGAGAGTTTCTTTGAGAATTATGAAGTAATAAACATGAAGAACGATAGAACTCGCTGGGGTGCACGTTTGAAAAGAAGAGAAAATATCCCCAGTGACAAAGTACTTATGCAGGATATCGATTGGCATTCTGGCAAGAACAATGTTCCTCGCCATTCTAAAGACGAAAAATGGTGTGTCTTTACGCTATTCTTGAATGGACCTTATATTTCAGGTTCGAATGTACTCCCTGCGAACCTCGCCAACTATCAACCTTGGGTATTTAACTGGCCCGAGAAAGCTAAGGAGGTGTGCTTCCCGAATTTCGCTCAGTTTGTAATTATTACTTCTTTTTACATCTACTAATCTTGCGAAATTTTCAGATTGTTAAATTGAGAAAAAGTTACGAGAGAAATCCTAAGGCGAGTACTCTGGCAATTCTCCAGTCGATCACGGATGAAGTAAGAAATACTTTTCTTCATTATTTTTAACAATATTGTTGCCTCTGTTTATTATCTTCATTCGTGTGCGAAGGTTGGCGTTGAAGTTGTTGAAGAAGAGGATATTTCTGAAGCTGCGAAATCTAAAGGCAAGAGTAAAATTCCTTTTCGCAAGAAGAAATCTGCTGCTCCACCTTCTAAAAAACGGAAGCTCCATTATTCTTCTCACTCCAGTCCTCAATCCAGTGAGAGCTCTGATGAAGATAATGATGATGTTGACACCTCTCTTGCGAAGGGGAATCATCCAGTTGAATCTTCTATGGCGCAACTATCTAGTGTTTTCTCTGATTCTATGCAAGAAATTGGAGATGATCATTTTTCTGCCACATGCGAAGCTCTCGCAAATATCTGCGATGCTCCCTTACTAGAGGATGATGATTCTTTTCGTGGAGTTTCCAGAGCAGTAACTCCCAGTTTCCTAAACGCACTTAGTGCCTTGGTATGTCTATATTTCCTTATTTCTGCATGATTTCAATTATAAACCTTATCTTGACGATTTCTTTATTTTCCTTTATAGTCTGGGAGAGCTTCCTTTGTTGTTGCCTCAGATCTCGAGAAAAGGCGCAACAGTCTCGAAAAGAAAAACCTTCAACTTAAGAAGAAGAATGAAGAATTGGAAGTCAAGTCGTTTTTCTCTTCGCAAGAGAGATAAAGAACTTGAAAATGAAACCGCTACTCTTCGTGAAAAGACCAAACAATTGGAAGTTGATTCCTCTTCTCAGAAGGACAAGATATCTAGCCTTCAAAATGCTAATCAACAACTTTATGGTATAAAATTCTTCTATTTTCCTTACTTTTGTTCTGTCATTTATTTTTCTTTATCTGACTTATCATTTTCGCAGACGTTTATAACCTTTCCGATGAAGCCATTCTTCTTCACACATTTCCTGAGTCTATGGATAACGATGCTCTTCTTGCCCATCTCAATGATTCTTTAAATAGCTTTTCAAATGACAGAATCAAACATCTTCTCTAAATGAACTTCAATCCAAATTCCGTCTCTTAGAAGCTGATCATAGATCTAGTTTAAGTTTAGCCAACCAACTTAAACACATACACCTTAGTTCCCAAGAGAAAAATAGTACTTTAATGAAGAAGGTTAGTGATCTTATAGATGACAAAGATCGCATTACTAATCAAGGTGCCCAAGCATTAGAAAAATTTCAAAAAACTCTTCTTGAAGTTCAAGTTGAGCGGGATGAATCCATTCGCCAAAATACTATTCTTAGCGAAAAAGAGAATCAAATTCGTTCCCTTCTTCTCATAAACAGTGATGATGAATTTGCTTGGGATGCGAAAGTTCTAGATGACGCCAGAAATAATTTAGGTGTTAATGTTAGTCTTCAAGTTGAGCATATAGCCTTGATTAGGGATATAATTTCTGATAGAGAAGGTTGTTGATCATTCCTCTTTACTTAATTGTTTATTATATATGAAGCTGTTATTGTTCTATGTTCGCAGAGTCTGAGAAGAGATTTCAGAAAAGAATTGAAGAACTTGAATCCGAAAAGAGCAACTTGCAAAGGACTTTTCTCTTCGCAATGACAAGTATTCCAAGTTGAAGAAGAAACTACAAATTACTGTGGCGAACTTCAAAAATGATGATGTTCTCTTTCGTAATGAAACTATTAAGACAGTCTGCGATGACAATAGTATCCCTCATTCTTCATACCCTTGTCTTCTTGACGAAATTCCTGAAAACATGCCTTCTTTGGATATCTCTGATAGCGATGATAGCGAAGAAGAATCTGATGAAGATAATGAAGTAGAAGGATCTGATGAAGAAGAATAATCACACAAGAAATAGCTCCATTTTCTTCTTTCTCTTTTTGTAACATCTGTACATTTATCCTTTTAATCTTCCATTTTTATAATCTCTTATTGTAAGTTTCTTGGATCTCCAAATACAAATTCTACTTTTGTTGTCCTTTTCTGCACATGTTAAAAAACAATTCTTTTTTGCAATATAGTTAATCAATATATTGTGAGTGCGTAAATCTATCATATGAAAATAAATAACATATTCCCAATCTATTCATTCCCATACTTGCCTCTGTTATTTGTTTTCAAATGAAAGATTAAGCAAATAACCTTTAGATGATAACATGCCTCAGCCTCGCAACTGTTGCTGCTGAATTCTCGCGAGAGAATGTTTCTTGGTTGTTTTCAAGATCTCATTTTTTCTTTTACTTTTGTGTGGTCTTATTTTGCCTTCCTAGTTAAAGTTCTTCTTGCGCCACTTCTTGTCATTGCGACAAAATCGCAGGACGTCTTTGCACTTTCATGTAAAGACCCATTGTTTTTGCCTTATCATTTCTTAGTATTGTTGCCTCTGCAGGATAATTTTATTGCGACAATATGACAGGCCTAGATTTTCTTGCGAAAATAAAGCCCCATGACATTGCCGTCTTGCGACGAAATCGCAGGACGTCCTTACACTTTCATGTACTGACCCCTTGATCTCGTCTTATCTTTATCTTTTGTATTATTGCCTCTTCAGGATCATCGCACAAATATGACAAGCCTAAATTTTCTTGTGAAAATAAAGCCTCATGACATTTGCGTCTTAAGACACTTATCAGCTCCCTAATGGAGGGTGCCGCCCTTATCATTGTAGGATCAGAATATCGCGACATCAATACTTCGCGAGATTAATAAATGACGACATTGCGAGGGAGTCGCAGGGAAGTAAAATAAATGACACAATGAATGACGACAGCCAAAACATGAGAAAGATGTGAAGACTCAGCGAAATTTAGGAGTGTCGCGAGAATTGATACATGTATACTTGCGATATTTCGCAAGACATTCCCGAAAATAAAGGACAGCTTAGCTGTCATCCACTGTGTACTACCCTATATAAAGGGTTGAATAAATCTGTTGTAGGAGAGAGTTCTTTTTTGAATGGTTAAGCAAGTCATTAGGAGAGAGAAAGTTTTAGAGTGATTGTAATTCTATAACTCATTTCTATTTCATATTGTAAAGATTCAAGTATTCAATCAATAGGAATCATAATCATTCATCTTAAAATGTCTTAATTGTGTATATTCTAGTGAGGGGTGTAGTGTAGGATTTCCTGCAACTACATAATGGCGCTAGAAACAGGGAATGATTGAAGATAAGAGATTGGATATTGTCACTAAAACGGTAAAAATCAAGAGTATGATGGATAAATTGAAGAAAATTAGAATCAGAGAGGGTAATGAAGAATTGGAATGTAATATGATTTCAAAATGAATGGTTAATGAATTTCATGAAAGTATTAAAGGGAGAATACATAAAAGAGATTTTGAAGGAAAGAAAATTATAACAGCAAAGGAGGTGTTACCCTTGAAAGAATGGGAAAAACAGAGAATTATATTCACGGCAACAGAGATGTCAGGAGAGAACTTAAATCACACATCTCCACTAGTAATTACGATAAGTGCCAGGAAAGAAGAAGGAAAATTAACAAAAACAATGGAAGAATGGGCAATAAGTAGAACTTTAGTGGATACAGGGAGTTCAATGAATATAATGTTTTATCATGCATATAAAAAATTGGGGTACAAAGATGAAGAAATGACTTCCGCAACATGTCATATCTATGGTTTCGGCAAATCAATAACAAAACCTAAAGGGGAAATAAAAATACGAATTTTGTTGGGAGAAATTGAAACAAATGTGACGTTATGCGTAGTAGATATGGAATCACCATATAACATGTTGTTGGGAAGGCCATGGATATACGCAATAAAAGCTGTAGCATCAACATTTCATCAATGTGTCAGATTTCCTATGCCGAGTGGAATTGGCGAAATCAGAGGAGATACCGATAAAGGAAGAATGTATCATCAAATCGAAGTAAAACATTATGAAGAACGGGTGAAGAGGCGAAAAGATCGCAAGAAGATGGCAAAAGCAGCAAAAAAGGAAGAAGAATTTAGAACATATATGATAAGAGCGGAAGAAGGAAAAGGAATATGTGGTGAAGAGAGTGATCTCGCAAAGGAAATAAGAGGACCAACGCCCATGGGAGAAACGAAGGCTAGCTACATTGCGGAAGAACCAACAAAGGAAGTGAATATTGGAACTGAAGAAGAACCCAAGATGTTAAAAATTGGAACTAAAATGGAGGCAGATGAAGAAAGAAAGACCGTTGATTTGTTGCGAGATTATAAAGATATCTTCGCATGGGATATGGATGAGATGCCTGGAATAGATCCATCTATAGCGTGTCATAAATTAGAGATTGATAAAAATGCCAGACCATTCAAACAAAGAATTAGAAAAATCGCAACAACATATCATCCTCAAATAGAAGAAGAGTTGCAGAAGATGCTTGATGCCGGCATTATTAGGCAAGCAAAATACCCCGAATGGATAGCGAATATGGTCGTAGTTCCGAAGAAGAAAAAAGGAATAAGAATTTGCATAGATTTCACCGATTTAAACAAAGCTTGTCCAAAATGTAGTTGCAGGAAATCCTACACTACACCCCTCACTAGAATATACACAATTAAGTCATTTTAAGATGAATGATTATGATTTCTATTAATTGAGTACTTGAATCTTTACAA
>JAJJWW010010130.1:0-25606 GCA_023531295.1 Papaver armeniacum | reverse complement strand
TTTTTCATTGGTTTTTGGTTCGGTTTTAGGGTCAAACCAAAACCAAACCAGTAATGTCGGTTTTCAATTTTTTTTTACCATAACCAATCCATTAGTAAATGGTTCAGTTCGATTTCTTCTTAATCGGTCTGGTTCGGTATGTTTCCGGCGGAAAACCGAAACCATGTTCAGCCCTATGTATAGTATATCTACGTTGTTTATATTTTATTATCCAATGACTAAGAAATCATGTTAGATATTGTAAAACAAAGGTTGTTAGTGGATTATTTCTCTTTTAGATTTCAAATATCAACTTTATAATAAATTTATTTCTATATAATTTTTCTTTAATTTGACGTTCGGTATTCAAATTTTAATCTAACATCTGTCCAGCTCTGCGCTTGGTAGTTAGAAATGACGTCGCCTTTAGTTGAATCCGTCATATCTAAGTTTTTGTTATAACATACCAAATTTACTATTGTACTCCTCAGTTTACAAACATTTACATAAAAGTCTATAAATATTTACACCCTTAAAAATTCCTCATTTCACTACCGTGGCCAACTTTAAATCGCCACCCAACCAAACACTTAAAAATTCTTTTATTTGTTTGTTTGGCCTAAAACCAGAAACACCACCTTGATTGATGTTGAAAATTTCCTTCGTTTTATCTCCAATTATTTTAGTAGTTTCAAACACATTTAGTAGAATTACCTCCTCCAATTGAGATCTAAATTTGCACAAAAAGACCCCGCATTCACGAACACCTTTTATTATTGTGGAATGAAACTCTAATATGTTGGATGGTGAGTAAGAATTTTTTTAGATGGTTTGTTTCAGTCAGTTGTAACATTTGATGTATTTGATTTTACATATTTTGATTTTTCAAAAATACCCAAAATTGACATTCTAGTGTATACAATATTTGTGCAAGAAACTCTAATATGTTGGATGGTGAATAAGAATTTTTTAGATGGTTTGTTTCAGTTAGTTGTAACATTTGATGTATTTGATTTTACATATTTTGATTTTTCAAAAATACCCAAAATTGACATTCTAATATATACAATGTTAGAGCATTGCTCGGTCGAACTCACAAGTGTTGTTATCTCAAGCTTGTTGTCAAAACTATATCTTGATTTCTAGTCTACATTTATTCAGGTCTCGGATTATGATAAAAGTGTGTAGTCGGATATCACTGCATTCTACCGTTTAAATGCGAAGATCAACAGGAGCTTTGGAGAACTTGATCGGTTGTCAATCCGTCAAAAATAATTTCACTTTCTTACTCACTAAATTTAAATGAAGTACAAGGTAAGGAAGAGTTCGTTTCCACAGAGAGGCAATTGTTGTTATGCGATTTTCAGTTTCTAAGGTAACCAAGGGGGGATGTTTGTTGTTTTAACGAAATACTAAGGTAAAAATAAAATAAAGCAAAGCAAATAATTGGAATAATCAATAAGGAGAAGATATTGGTCATGGGATAGTATCATTCACAAACATGTATTTTCATCAAGGATTAGAATTGGTATTTTAATCTCTCATCTACTAATAGTCCTAGGATACCTTGATCGCAAGTATATCCCGCTAATTCCCTGTTTTCATCACAACCACATTAAAAGATGCATATGTGAATTCTTCCTAGAAAGCAACCTAAAGTGTAAAAGCACAATTAGATTTAACTCCCTAAAAGCAATAAGTTCTATGAAATAAGACTAATCAATGCAAACAAATGTGTAAAAGCACTAATCGTTTTAACAAAAGTTATGATTCACTTGTGACTAGTAGGATATATCACTACAAGCACTACCCACAATTATGCTACTTAGAATCAGGGATAAACAACTTTTTCGTATTGAAAACCCTAATATAGCTCTAGAGATGAATGTAAATCGGATTGATTCCGGACTCAACCAAACAAACTATCAAATCATATAACACTATTAATTGTGAATCACTAACATTAAAATATTGAGACAAAACTAATTCATTGAATCATATAACATATTGAGAAATCAACTTTATCCCATAACCAATAATGTTTGTTTAGCTACTCATAAAAATATTAATTGAAAAGAAGAAGATGAACAAAAGCAAACCCTAGAAGCGTAAACAAACCCGGCTCTCCAAAGTTCCAAGAAAAATATGTGTGATATATCCCAAAAGTTGTAGAAGTCTTTCCTTTAAATAGCTCTCTTGTTTCCAAAATTAGGTCTAATCTTCAAAGGTCCAAAAGAAAGAAGTCCACCAAGCCCATGTGTGAGAAAAACCCATGTAAAAACTCTGCCCAAAAACGGTCGCCGGAAAACTGGTATTGTGGTCGGAATTTGGCCGGAATCCGACACCGGAAAATATCTCAGGTGACCGGCAAAGTCCACCCGGTCACCAGTCAACGAGTCAACTCGGATCAACTCGGTCAACGATCCAACTCGGCCGGGTCAACTCAGAGTCAGACCGAGTCAAGGTGTGAATCAGAGTCGATTAAACTAGCCTATGCCATTGCGCTGGCATGATTTTGTGATGCACCATCCTTGTGCTTCACAACTGCCTATCCAGCCATTATGGCTGCTCATACTGCACCACTCACAAAACCAACATTAAATCCATTCTTTCAATCCCAGCTATGGCATTACACTGAGACCCAACACCATGAGCCCATAAAAATCATTACTCCCACCTGCAATCTCAGCTTCTCTGTAACTCAATTCATCACTTACTCAACATGTCATTACCAGCTGCAACTTCTTCATCTGCAACTACAGCTGCAACAACTACCTCAGCGCCAGAGCATCACCAGCTGCAGCTTACACTGCCATTTCAACTTGCAGCTCCATGGCATCATCTCAGTCCCTTGCACTCTCTCATAAACCCAACTACCTGCATCTGAAACTCAACAACATCTCAGTAGCAGTTCACACAATTCCATATTAACCAGCTCAGCAACTAACCACTTCCTTCACTTCCAGTGTCAATCTAAATCTCCACCATTTCAGTCAACAATAGCTCCATCTGAAGCAACCATACACACTGCATTTCTTCCTTGCCTGCAATGTTGTCATCCAATCACTGTTCTCACTGCAATTCCATTTACAGCTCCATTCTCTGCCATGATCCAATTCCCTTGTAATCTCAGTTCAACAACATCATAAACATCACCATCATCTCAGCTCCCTAAATTCCTACAATGCTCAGCACAAACTCCAACTAGCACCACCATTACCTCAAACCTGTAATTCACCATTCAAACTACACAGTTCAAGCTCCACCCATTTCATGTCAATTCAAGTCTGGCCTTTGCAACAGCATCATACCACCTGAACCAATACTGCCATCAACTATTGCCACCATCTTTTCCTGTAGTTTTGAACTCACGGCACATACTCCATTCCATGGCAAACCAACACATCCAAGAACCTAAAACCCTGGCCAATTATCGATCAACAACAAACCCTTCATTCTTATCTTCAGTCAACACCAGCAACACGTTTCCCTTGTTGCAAACTTGAATCTGAGACATACCCATGTTTCCAATTCTGCTTTCTCATTTCCTGAATCAACAACAGACTCTTTCTAGATTCACCGCAAAAACCCATTTCTTCCGACTTCAATTTTACCTCTTCTTTGTCTGTTCTTGGCATCAAATTTATCTCCTTTGAACCCCTGCTACTTAGCCATCTAACCCAGGCTTGCCTGCTTCTCAATTAACAGTAACAGCTTCATCTGTAACCCCATGAATTCCTGCTCATCACCATCTCCACAGAGGTCTTCTCTACAAACCCTAACCTCATCTCAATTCAACAGATCCATTCACTCAATCGACACGGACCAACTTCATTGATTACAGACTCAGAAACCTTTTTCTCTTCTTGAACAAAACCCAGCAAATCTCATCTACCCATTTCTTCTGTCTTGATTACAGAACTTCATTTCCAACAACTTCAAAAACCCTTTAATCATCTCTGTCTCTGAACTGAAACCACTTCAATCTCCCCTACCTGAGACTGCAATTGCTCCACCATTTCTTCAACCTCAAACACACGGAAACCCTAGTTGCTCATGTTCTTCTCCTGATTCTTCAGTTGAGAACCCAAAATCAAATCTAACCAAAACCTATCATTAATCGAATCATCCTTTGCTAATTATTCACTTCCCTGAATGATCTGTTTCTCAATTTCAGCAGCAAGAGTCGTTGTTTATTTTTTCTTTCTTCTGTCTGAATTTCAGGTGAATGAGAGAAATATCTCTCTCTTCGAATTCAGGGTTGTAATGAAACAGGGTTGGATAATGACAACCCAAACACCCAGATAAGGGCCATCTTTGTTGGCAACCCCTTAACCTTTACTGGCCTCCGGATAGTGTTCGCCCATGAAATGATAATTTTGCCCTTTTTACTCCAATTGAGTGATTTCTCCATCTTTTCGTCCGTGCGACTCCAGAGTACCTAATAACTCAAAAACACGCGTAAAATACATAATTTACTAGAAAAATAGCAAAAAAAGCATAACCAATAGATAATAAATAGGGTGTATTCTACACCCTATCAGAACTTCAGCATCAGAAGGTAAGTGAAGACTGAACCACTTATTTCCCAATTTTCACCTTTTTATCTATGAGACATTGTCGCGTGACTAAATTAGACTGTACATGCATTACAGAAATTCCGAGTTAACTTTATCTTATATATTGTTCTCGAAATATGACTGACTATACTTAAGAACATTTGTTCATACTTTATGAATTTGGTTAAGAACAAATTATTGTTCATGACTTAAGTTTTTATTCAAGATTTAATCATTTGAAAATAGTCTGGAACAATGATATGTGTCATTGATGTTATTCGGGAATGTTTCGAATTGATTCTTAGAGAGATATAAAACTACTGTTAATCTGGATACAAGACAGAATGCATACCAGTTCACATACTGGGGGAATTGTTATAAGTCTGGAGCCGCAATAATGTACCCATTAAACGTACCGACGTAGATCTAGTTCGGCATCGACTTTGTGGTACGCATACCCTGTATTCATACCACAACCAGTCTGTGACTCATGAACAGGAACTGTAAGCATAACCAGTATGCAAACCGGAAAAGATCTGTTGGTTTTGATACCGAAAACGGTACACATACCAGGTATGCAAACCACAAAATATATGTAAGTTCCTGAACTTTTTTTTTTATCTTAAGGGTATCCATACCTGGTCAACGTACCATGACAAAGATATTCACGAACAGGTTCAATACACGTGCTTACCCTGTCGAATATTTTCGGATGCATCAAAATTATTTTTGTGAGATAATCAGTATTTAATCAACTCTCTAAAATTACTATCTAGACATTTTTGATCATATGTGTGATTCATGAAAAGTCTTAATGTGTGATATGAAAATGGTTAAGTATATAGTTCAATTGGATAGTTTCGGGTAACCTACATGAACTGGTCCTTATACACGGTTCGGTTACGGTCCATCCTAACCAGAGTGCATATTCTGATATGTTAAATCTCAAGTCAAGTTTTTCATCTAACAGTGATTATTGATTGCTTGGTTACAAATATATCCTAGCTTAAACCTAAGGAAACCTTGGTCTTGAAAGTCTATAAAAGGTGAACCTCTAACAACTGGGATCTTTGAATCCCTAACACTATTCTTGTGTATCCTAGTTGTAAACTAAAATTGTCCCCTCCTTCAAACCCTTCTAGGGTTTGGCGACTAAAAAGACTTCACCTGGGGATTTGTGAAGCCAGGTCCAACTATCTTTATCTTAATAGTTCGAGTATCCTGATCTTGTTTTGATCGTTGAATTTATCACTCAAACAAGATAGATAGAAATCACAAATATGTTCATCTCATACTTTGTGATTCCACAAGTTTCGACTTGTGAGGTGGATAATAATCTAGGTTGCTCTTCGGCAGTCATAAGACAGGATTTTGAGGTTTGCTAGACTTTGTCTATTGCAATCGATTTCCTACCTCACCTTGATCTTTGATCAGAACGAAAATCACAAATAGGCTTATCTGTGGGAGGTAGATTGGTGTAAAGTCTTCAATTGAGTTGAAGCAAATCTTAGGCTATAAAGGACGTTAGCTAAGGGAGTCATTTGTGCAAAGTCCTGCTGGGATTCAAGAGGTGTAAGGAGCGCGACTGTAACTGAATTGATGTGACGGTTTAATTCGGTCTCAACTACATTCCAGTCCGAAGTTCTGATAGTAGGCTAGTGCCTGTAGCGTTTTAATACAGTTTGGTGTTCAAGTCTGACTATGTCCCGGGGTTTTTCTGCATTTGCGTTTTTCTCGTTAACAAAATTATGGTGTCTATGTTATTTCTTTTTCCGCAGTATATTGTTTATCTTTATAATTGAAATATCACAAGTTGTACTTTAATCAATCAAAGTAGATACATCCATCCTTGTTTGTTGGATACGACTTATTTTGGTTCTTGGATATTAATCTTTGGAATCTTGCAAGTACTCTAACACATAATCAGGTTCGCATATTTGGTTATGTAAACTTTCTGATTGTGAGAGAAAGAGATTTAGTACAAAAAACTCTAATATGTTGGATGGTGAGTAAGAATTTTTTAGATGGTTTGTTTCAGTCAGTTGTAACATTTGATGTATTTGATTTTTCAAAAATACCCAAAATTGACATTCTAATATATACAATATTAGTGCAATTTTTTGGAAATTTCACATCGGACCCTAGGTTAAGTACTAGGTTGGTTTTTGGACCAACCGTGAAATCTCCCTTGATTATTATAGTGTTAGCTTGGCTTCTTTGGGTATATAGTCAGCGAATCGGTTCTAGAGTAATTCAAGTGACAATGTGTTCTTTTTTTTTTTGATGACTTGGCGTCTGAATCTGACTCGGCTGCTAGTTTGTTTTTTTTAATTTGAGTCAGATCTGACTCGCGATCTGAGTCAAACCTAACCCCTGACTCTGACCCTTTTGAGTCAGCGGATAAAATATCCATGAGACCAGGCCACTGACTCACATATTTTTAAATCGGATGAGTCAGATCTAACGTAAAAAAAACAAGCATATTGAGTCAGATCCGGATACGTCAAGTGATTTCGTTTAGATTTAGACGAGTCAGATTAAATTAAGAAAAGAAACATGATATAAGACCCGTATTGTTATTATTATTTTTATGAGGGCCATGAAAATAATTATTTCGAAATCGAATTTGTGAGGCTATCCAATCAGCCCCTTGAAAAAACAATAAAAAGGAAAACGACAGTGAACAGAAGAAGACGCGTTGGTTGGTTTATTTGTTGTTTTCTTTGCAACTTCTTCTTCTCTTTGATTTTCTTCCACTCAAAAAAAAAAGAAAAAAGGAAAAAAATTAAAATTAAAAATACTAGCAGGACCAGAATCTTCATCCTTGAAAAGGTAAAAGCATTTATTTTACAGTTCCATAATCCTCTTCTTTTAAAATTTTGAAATTTAAATTTCTAAGGCAGTAATTAAGTATTTCTTCTTGTTTTGTCAACTTAACAATTATCGCTGTTCTAGAATCTTCTTCATTACTGGGTAACATTTATTTACCCAACTTTCTTTTCTGTTGATATCTTTATATATGAAAGCTCTATATCAAATATTCTCTGTTTAATATAAAGACAATATCATATTATTTTGATTAGTGATTTTTTTGTTTTTGGATTGTAATTTCTTCAGGAGGGTTTTGTTGATCATCTGCTCCCGGGTAAGATTCTTTCCTTCACTTTTTTTTGATCAATATAACTAAGTTTTTGTTTGTGGTTTGTTTCTCCTTTATTTGGTTTCTAATAGACTACCAATAATCAAGATTCTTCATTTAACAATATTTTGCTTATGCTTCAAAAAAAAAAACACAATATTTTGCTTTTTATTTTCGCTTTATATGATCTGCAACCACACTTGTTTATTTATCTGGGTGATCTATGTTTGAGTTATGTGATTCTGTTGACACTTCTTTTGTCCTGATGGTTTGTGGGCTTAGAAAACTTCAAATTGTGGTTCGTTTTTGTTCATGGGGTTGAGGAATGCGGATAGTTTTTATCTATTTTTACTGAATTTTCTGAGGTGGTTATATATTATTTATGTGTATCGTTATATTTGCAGAATAGAGAGATAGGATTTTGGATTGATTGGTAGAGTGAAAGATGGATGAAGCTCTGGTTTCTAGATACTGGTGCCATATGTGTTCACAAATTGTAAATCCAGTGATAGAAGTGGAACTGAAATGCCCATTTTGTCAAAGTGGGTTTGTGGAAGAAATGTATACTGCTACTGGTGAGAATCATGAAACAGAACCTGAAACTGAAACTGAAACTGATATAGGATTAGGATCAGACAGAGCCTTGTCTCTTTGGGCTCCCATTTTGCTTAGCATGATGGGCGGCGGAGGCGATGGTACTCGTCAAAGATTTTCTAGAAGAGAATCAGGAGGAGGAGATGAAGAAGAAGAAAATGGAGAACCACAAAGAGGAGAATCCGAACAAGATGGGGAGCTTGAATCAATTCTAAGGAGGAGGAGAAGAAATTCAGCTGCAATTCTTCAGTTGCTTAATAGCCTTAGATCAGGGATCATGTCTGAAATAGAGAATTCTGGAAATGAAAGTGAAAGGGAAAGAGAAAGAGACCATAATCAGGAACGTGTTATCTTGATTAATCCGTTCAATCAAGCTATAATTCTTCAAGGGTCAATTGGCCAATCTCATAGCCAGAATCAGAACCAAAGCATCCCTGGCACTTTGGGGGATTACCTAGTTGGTCCTGGTTTAGAGTTACTTCTCCAGCATTTAGCAGAAAATGACCCAAATAGGTATGGGACCCCACCAGCTAAAAAGGAAGCAGTGGAAGCAATGCCCACTGTCACAATAGGGGAGAATTTACAATGTTCAGTATGTTTAGAGGATTTTGAGATAGGTTCTGGAGCCAAGGAGATGCCTTGTAAGCATAAGTTTCATGAAGGGTGTATTTTACCATGGTTAGAGCTTCACAGTTCTTGTCCAGTTTGCAGGTGCCAGATTCCCGGTGCTGAGGATGGACCTAAAGTTGATGTAGAAGATGGGTCTGGGAATAGAACAAATAGTAGTGCTGCTGGAGGAGATAGAGGTGAAGATGGAAATGGGAGGTCTTGGCTTCCGATTCCGTGGCCTTTTAGTGGCTTGTTTTCTTTATCAGGAACCCCGAATGTTGGAAATTCCCTTTCTTCTGCATCAGAATCAGCTACATCAGCATCCGGAGACGCTGATGAGAATTGAAGAAGATGTGATTTTGCAGCCTTACCTTGTTCTTTATCTACTCTTGTTTTTCCAGTGTATATATTCTTCTGGTTTACTAAATTCTGGATCCTGGGGAACATTGTTTCCCTTTGGTGAATTCTAAGAGATTGTCTTGCCCTGTTTTTGCTTGAAGAGTTACTTCTGTATACAGATTACTTGGTTTCTTGTTTCCCTGGTTTACGAGGGAATGAGATTGTGCAGCAGCACCATAAAATTTGATATTCGTGCATGTAAATATGGATTTTTTTAGGCTTTCAACAAAGTCATTTAAGAACACTGTTGTGCTAAATGGGTGTTTTTTCAACCACAAAAACTTCAAATTTCTACGAGATATAGTTGTTTTTGAACAATTTTTAGTTTTAAGAATTTAAGAAACCCCTATTGAAAATGCTTTCAAGATGCAAAATCATTTAATGCATATGCAACCGGTGTAGAGCCAATTGAAATTCATGGAAGCGTTCAGGAATTAGGAGTTGAAATCACTACCCAAATAAATCATTAGCTTCCTTGGTTCCAAATTCAACTTGATTTCAGTTCAAGGCAACGTCTTTTATACTTCCATCTACACCGTAAACAGATCTGAACTGATAAGAAATGGATCCGGAATAAAATAAAATACATTGAGGCGAATGATTTTAATAAGATGTCGATGCTTTTTGTTTGAGGGGTTGCGCTTAATACAAACACATCCTCTTTTCTTTCTTTTTTTGAAATGCGGCTTATAATCTTTTGATATCCATGTGTTGTGAACTACAAAGTCAGGAGAACATGTCTAGGTTGAAAAAGATGAATTGGCAGTTCACTATCACAAAGGAAGTTTACTGTTTACCTCACCTCATTCTCTAATATATCAGGATCAAGGTTACAAATATCATATCTCAAGAAGAACAAAAAATTTGGGTAGGACAACCTTTGAAGACTGATAACTAACTTTTAGGACAACTTTTGAAGACCGTCTAACTGGCCGTTTTTCAAACAGCTCTACCTAACTGAATCTCTTGTGAGGTATGTATGATTGAATTAACTGTACCCAAGGTTATCTTGAGAAGGATAAGATTTTAAAGCTCATCATGACTCTGCGGTTGTTCCATGTTCATTAAATCTAATTTTTGTTGTAGTTCCTGCAACATTCAAAGTTTCCAAGTATCCATCAGTAATAATACTTTCAGTACTCAGAAAGATGACACAAATGGCATTTCAGTGATATGTATGTACCTTGAGCTTTTCTTCTAGGCATAGAGCAGGGGTTGATAATATTGCCACATATCTGCAATGATCAACATATAAATTATAAAGTGAAACATGGAGTTTGAGACTGAAGGAGAAGAGTGAGTTAGATAGATTCTTACTCGCAACGACTCGGTTCGTCAACATCAGTCAGTTCGTTATTCAGTCCACACCTAAGCTTCACCTGTAAGTAACATGAATTACAGAATTAGCACCTTCAAGAGGCAATCATGTTGCAACTGGGATCCCCTAAATTTGAAGCAGTCAGTTGGGTTTCATATGCAAATGCAGAAACGAACATTTTTTAGTACCCAAGTAGAGGAGGACGCATTGGAGTCAGGCTTCCTCAGGTTATGGGTCGTCAGGACGCAGGCCTAACCTACAAGACTTACACACCCTGTCCCAACCTGTTTTTTATATACCACGTGCAGGGCAGGGAATGAGGCCATTACTTGGTAACCAGTTCACCTATTTGCCACCTCTAACCTACGCTAATATTTCTGTACGGAGAATCCAACTGGTGTATCAAGCTATTAGCCAGCTCTTGAATTACTGAACCCTATCCACCAGCTTTGGATAGTAGAAAGGGAAAATGAAGGTGACAATGCTGTTATTGAGCATTGAGAATACTGCAATCTTCTAGAAAGGGAAATGAAGGTGACAATGCTTTCATTGAGCATTGAAAATAATACAATCTCCTGGTACCTCGTTTCACCTGACCGCAAGTTAATTTTGAGGATTACATATCCAGGAAGTTGCACTTGCGCCTTCACATGTTTACGAGAAGGTCTATATCAATGAGTTTACCCAGCAAAAATACACTGAATGTGGGATGCTGTCAAGATAACAGAAATCTACAATTTAAGATTTTCAAGAAAAATTTCCAGTACCTTCAAACTTCTATCAGGTCCATTCCAGCATTTATCACCATTTGAGAACAACATTGTTCTATATGAGTCCTCAAATTTCTCCCATTGCCTATACTCAAAATGTACAAAAATTAGCATAGACTCAACCATTATGGACCTCTCTATTCATGGTGCCTTTTGAACTGTGCTGGTGTAAGCAACATTAAACAAAGCTTAAACCACTTTTCAACCACCACAAATTAGGAGATACAGACCATGTAAAGTTTGACAGTAGTAACTAACACAAAAAACATGTACAAGACATGCATTCCAACAAAAGATTAGTCATGAAAGCATACCCCAACTGAGTTGAACTGTGGCCTTCCACCTGGGAAGCTTGTTTAAATGCGCAGACTTTGTAAACATATCTGGAGCAGAAAGCAATGAAGACTATTCAAGTACCCAACATGATTAAAAATAAAGTTGAAAAGAATTGAGCACTAAGTCAAACCAGACTAAATATTTGAAACCTACACTTACTTGTTTTGTTTGTTTTCAAAACAACGGTCATAAAAGGAATAGAACTCCTTCTCTGGCCCTAGAGTTGTAGAACAAAAAAACAATTAGATAAATAACAATGTAGATGACCATTACTAATTCAAGCGACATGGAAATGGTCCAACATTTTTTAAACCATCTTGTCCTTATACATACCAAAATCATTTTCAAGCTTCTTAGTTAGACTCGATATCCGTGACTGTATTTTAGACAACTTTGAGCTGGCATCGTCATATTCCTTTCGAATGTGAGCAGCCTCTGGAGAAGTTGAAAACGAAAATATAAGTCATCCACATGCACTTATGTCCAACATTATGTGCTGCAGCTCTTTTAATGTTTCTGCTTACCTGATTTATCTATCGGGCTTTGGAACAAGTTAACTGCCTGCAGAATGTTTCGAACAGTTTGTTGTATCTTCTCCAACCATGATGGGCTTGTGGTGGTTGTTATATCTGTAAATGTAGCAAAAACAGCTGGACCAACTTCAAATACATTTCTTAGTCGTGAAAGGTAGGCTGTATTCACGAAAGGAGAAAAACTATAACTTAAGAGGTGAGCTTAAAATTAGAAAACCTGAATAGTTGGTTTGGTCTTCTGAGTCAGATTTGTATGAGGCATCAGCGTTATGGTGATCATCTTCTTCAAAGTCGTCATCAATATCTTCTTCTTCAGGAGAGTCTTCATCATATTTATAGTTATCTTCTGATGAATTATACCCGTCATCATCCTCATTAGGTTCACTCTCTTGTGTCTCTGACTTCCCTATCTTTTCCTCCTTTTTGGCGTCATCTACTTCCTTATTTTTCTCTCCTGAATTTTCCCCCGTCCAACGTGACGCAACAAGCCGACCCAACTCTTCCTTTGATAATCCTTCTGTATTTTCTGAACCATCTCTCTCCTGATATTTAATATAAGATGTAACCAAGTCACATATTCACATGTACGAAAAAGTTGAGTAAACATAAATATCCAATGGAGCTAAGCTTTTAGACATTAGTATCGTTTAATTTACTCCGCATTGTCCAAAATACTTCTAACAGGAAATGATACCTGTTCAATTGCTTCATCCTGAGATTCATTACTTTCAACATCATGAGCCCCATGAACACTTCCAGTTTCAACCGTTGTTTTCTTATCATCTGCTGCATCCTGCAGCAAACAAAAAAGTTAATATATTTAATAACAATCCGTTATCAGATTATGATTCGAATGGATTTTACTAGTGGAGTCGGAAACTCCCAGATATAGCAATTCCATGTACCTGCTCTACCCCGCCACTTTGAGATGCTTCATTTTCTGAAAGATCGTCATTTTCAGCTCCGACAGCATCATTGTCATTAACTTCTGACACATCCTATCATAAAACTACAAATGTGAGAAATATAATCCAGTTTCGGAGTATTAAACTGAGATTAAAATTACGTTAAACAGTCATAGAGCTTGTGGTAGACGAACTTGTACAACATCCAAAAATACATCATGTACAGTATAGTTGGTATCCCTTCAAGAATCCGAAGTTACAGGACTAGATTAGAAAAAGAACACTGGGAATAGAGTGACACTGGAAAGAAGACAAGATGTAACATGTAGGCCCTCGTTGAACATGTATCTCTCTTCCTAATTGCCTGAGTTGTTGGACATGAAGTTACTGAAGCTTGACATCATGTCTAACGCATATCATCAATCATATGGTGAAAGGAACAACATAAGAGCTGATTACATAGGCAGCAGATGACATACTACATTCATGACCGTCATGGTTAAAAGTTTTCAAGGTTGATTTCGGTATTCCAAATCTCAAAGGATGTTATATAGCTTCAGTTCCCTTCAGTATTAAAGTCAAAGAGATTTTGGCTTTTTTCAATTAGCTTCACTATGATAACGCGCTCTATAATGTCACGTAAAACTCTTGCTGCTTAATAGTTATTTGATAAACATAATTGCATCAAACATAAAAAATATTAGACATGGATTAAACAATCAGAAAATTCTCACACACAGGGTTGACATGCCTGTGCAGTGAAACCGGCAATGCCATATTATCACTCAAAATTGAATGTAGCATAACACCACTAAATAGATGGAACGCAGATGGATAGCAAGATGACAAAGACAATGAGTATTCGTTTGTGTACAGTATACTAGTAGATACATGCAGAACAGTAAGCTAAAAGTGTCAACAAAGATCAAAACACTGAAGAAACAACTCAAACCTGTTCTGATGAAGGTTCATCCGAAGTCCCACTCTGACCTTCCTCATGTTGTGTTTCCTTGGAATCCTTTTCTTCTCCCTCTGTTTTCTCCTCAGATTCCTTTTTCTTCTTTTCTTCCTTTTCCTTTTCCTTTTCCTTTTCTAAGCGCTCTTTCTCCTCTGCTTTATCAATTTGTTCCTTGCGATCTATATTGATAACCAAGGAAGAACTGTCAATTAGGACATGCATTCATATCACCAACTGATTAAGAAAAACAAGTACAAAGTTTAAAAACCCACATAAAGTTTGTTAGCTAGTTAAATCCAGAGAACACACTGTCTACATTATTTAATGCCAAACTCTACAAGCCAACCATTTACTGCAAGCTGAGATAAAACATGTGCTGGAATTCCCAATCCTTGGCTTTAAGTTGAATGAGTAAATTATGCATATAAAGCCAGACACCTCATTAGGGATAGTTATTGAAGAATATGAATCCTGGGGCAGAACACCACCTTTTAGTTGTTGAACAAGCCCTTTGAGTATCTTTTCTTCACTCTTGAGCTTTGCCAATTCTGCTTCACCTTTTGATATGCCTTGTTTTGCTTGTTCAATTTCCTGGTTCCGTATAGTGACACCCTCCTTATATGTTGCAATCTTCTTCTGCAATTTGTCTCTAGCCACTTTGCCAGACTCCCAACATGTATTTGGACACTTCACCTTACCATCATATTCATCACTACCATCACAGCAATCTGCCCACATTGTCCATCAAAATTAGGAAAAAGAAATAGGAAGAAAACAAAAATGGAATGATCAAGAATGGCTAGCTAAAAAAAATTCTTGAAAAGAAGCTAGTATAGTTTAATAGAAGAGTCAAGTTCCCAAAGCTGGAAGTCTATGGAAGTACCAAAAGGTGAAGTATAATCTTTAGGAAAACAGATTGACAATTTAGGTCAAGCGGTAACTTTTCAAATAAATAACTCTATGCCTAAAGACATAGCAAAAGAACACAGCAGTCAAGTCAGTCTTGCTACAGGTCAAGGGTTACTGAACAACGAGATTGATAGTCTAGTCGCGCGTAAAGATCTAAAACTATCAGTCATGGCTTTTATGCACCAACGTCAAAACAGCACAGACACAGACACTCTATAACTAGAAGTAAAAAAACCACCAATACATTTAACCACAAAACAAGAACCCAGCTAAAACCTCATCTTTGTTCTGTTGATAAACCACGTAAAACAAGTCAACAAGAAGAAACACAGTTCACAGTTACTGACATTTTGTGCGTGGGTGTGTGTGTGTGTTTCACTTTGTTCCATAGCATCAGAGCCTAAGTTTTAACTTTCGTAAACCAACTATCCTTCAAGAAAAGGGGAACTGCAGACATATGCGATACGATTACCCCACTCAAATTATAGTATCATTAGTTGTTAAAGAGTACTTACCACAAATACCATCGTTCACTCTGGAAGAGAATAACAAAAGAGCAACATGTCCAGTATTCTTACAGTAGAACTTTCCCCTGGAGCAAGCCGATGTTCCTGCAATAAACAGAAGTTAAAGACATCACATATGGCATTAACCATTATGTTTCTGCATGAGATAAATCTATCAACAAGAGTAACCGAACACACGAGGCAATATGCATTAATCTCTCTCTCGTCTACTTATCAAAATTAGAAAAGGGTAAAGTAAAAACATCAAGTCCAAGATGGAAATGAGTATAAAATAGAAACCCTAAATAGAAAGCAGACCTGGTTCATCAGTTCCGTCTGCGCAATCACAGAAATCATCGTTGAGCTGAGCTTTAGTAAATTTCTTAGATCCATCTTTACATTTTATAATATCGGACTTGAAGTAGTTCGCATCTGAGTGAAATAAGAAGACAAAAAGAAAAAAAAAAAAATACTCGATCAATTTCAAGTTAAGAGATCTTTACAGAAAACAAAGGAAAAGTACACCAAAAAAATGTGTACCTTCAGGAGAGATTCCAAGTGATTCTCTGGAGAGAGAAGGAGAAGAAGAATATGATCTAGGGATTGAAAGCAAACAAAAGAGCCCAAAGAGAAGGAAGAGGTGAAGAAATTGATTAAGTTTCATTCTCTTCTGATAGAATTGTGAAATTCTCAATAGACTGTTGTTGCTACTCAGAACCAAATTACATTACAAAGTGTATTAATTTCTTTTTCTATCTTTTTCTTCAATTGATTTTCCTCGTTTTTGTTTTTTATGTTTTAAATTCGCAAGGGCAACTTGGCAAGTCTTATTATGATGGGTTGCAGTTGCACCATTTAGCAAATTTGTCAATTTTGAACTACTGCCGGTGGCTCAGCTGGACAAAATGGATTGGCATATGTCCAACGGAATTTGCATATCGCGGAAGTGCGGCTAAATAAATATTGGCCGAGCGGTAGCGTGATTGCCTTATTTATTTATTTATTTTTATTTATTTATTTATTTATTTTTTAAAAGTAAAAGGGCGAAATATATTAAGAATTAGCACTCATCATGAGTGATGAAAGCTAAGAGTACAAAATAGAGAAAAACTAGTTGTGACCAGTAACAGCTTCCCAATTACATATTAGAGTACTAAGAGAAAAACCATCAAAAAGCTTAGAGTGCAAGGACCAATTATACATCGAACATTTGACTGAAACAATAAGCTGAGAAATAGTTCTTTTCTTATTGTTGTATAGCCTGCAATGCCCTCTGTCCTGATTATCCACCAGATTGCAAACGGCAAAATCCCCCAAATCTTCTTTATCATGTTATTGCTTCTCTTATTAGACCACTCCCAAATGTTGTTCTTAATGTTCTTTGCGAAAACCTAATTTACTCCAAAACTTTCTAAAAAATACTGTCAAACCTTCCTTGTCTCGCTGCAGTGGAGAAATAAATGGCTTTGAGTCTCTGTATCATTAGAATATAAAGGCATTGATCTGAATCAACCAAACCAGCTCTAAGAAGCTTGTCCAAAATAGGTGAACCTGTATGACAGAGTGTCCAAACTAGAAAAGACACCTTTAGAGGAACTTTTGGATTCCAAATTTGTGTACGAGGAAAAGAAATGAAACCATCTAAATCCAAATATTTATAACAATATGCTACGGTAAATTTTTGTCCAAATCCACAACTTCTTGCATCTTCTTCGGAACTATTTTGAACAGAGACAATAAAACCCTCTAATAGTTGTAACAAATTAGCCACCTCTCCAATTTCAGACTCATTAAGATTTCTTTTGAATTAAAAATTCCAAGACCCTTGAATTGAATGCAAATCTTTGACAATAGACTTTTTGCATTTTAAAATCTTGTAAATGGATGGGAATCTATCTTTAAGAATATTATCCCCAATCCACTTATCCGTCCAAAAACATATGTTCTCCCAATTACGCAGTATAAGTGAAGTATTCAACTTAACATAGTCTCTTGATTGCCTATTGTTTTTGAAGCTTTTTTTTATTTTTTTTCCCCGGATAGGCACCATTTATCGAGGACTACCAATAGTTTGGCTAGATTTACGAATTCCAATTCAGATTTAGGGTGTTAGAGCACTGCTCGGTCGAACTCGCAAGCGTTGCTATCTCAAGCTTTTTTGTCAAGTTTAGTTGCCAAAACTATAAGTCTTGATTTCTAGTCTACATATAACTAAGTCTCGGACTAGGATAGAAAGTGTAGTTGAGCTCTAGACTCCACGACGTTCATCATGCAAAGACGAAGAACTACACAAGGAACTGGTGGAACTCCATCGATAAAAAGGTATTGGAGACTTGAACTTATCTATCACTAAAAAGTCTATCTACTCTATCTCCTATCTTGAGACAAAAGTCATATTGCTATATAGACTTCGATTATACACATTTGCTATTTCGAGCCGAGTTTATCTCGCTTATCTATTTCTCGAAATATGTGTTGTTAAGCTTTCGCTTTAGCCAAGTTCATCTTTACTAGTGACGAAAGTCATGTTGATTATTTCAATAACTTGAAAATCGCTTTGACGAAAAATAGTTTGTGAATAACAACCATTGTTAGAGCACTGCTCGGTCGAACTCCCATGCGTTGTTATCTCAAGCATGTTTGTCAATGTTAGTGATCAAAACTATAAATCTTGATTTCTAGTCTACTATAGCTAAGTCTCGGACTAGGATAAAAAGTGTAGTTGAGCTCGAGAACTCCATGGCGATCATCATACAAAACGAAGAACTACTCAAGGAACTGGTGGAACTTCATCGACTAAAAGGTATGTGGATACTTGAACTTATCTATCACTCAAAAGTCTATCTACTCTATCTCCTATCTTGAGACCAAAGTCGTTTTACTATATAGACTTTGATTATACACATTTGCTATTTCAAGCCGAGTTTATCTCGCTTATCTATTTCTCGAAATATGTGTTGGTAAGCTTTCGCTTTGGCCAAGTTCATCTTTACCTAGTGACGAAAGTCATGTTAAGTTTCAATTACTTGAAAATGGCTTTGAAGAAAAATAGTTTGTGAATAACAACTATATAACGTCCTCTAAGAATGTTTCAATGATTGAAATGAGAGTTTAGATTATATAACCATTGTTGGATATAAGCATTGTGTGGCAACACATACATGTATAAGTCCTTATTCCTTGAACCAAAGTCTCAGGTACTTTGTTGCTCAGAAACCGGAATGAGTCCGCAAACCCGGTCCAGCGTCTTTGTCGGAGGTTCTCTTCCCGAGAAAATCTGCTGGAGTTTGTGAACTATTTACAAACTTATTCCGGGTACTTAAGTACGTGTACCTAGTCCGCGTACTTAGGTTGGTTATATTCTAAAAACGATTATTCTGAACGTATACTTATATTAACTAAGGAATGCAAGTTTGCAAATCGTGGCTATAAAGTTCATGAATCGATTCGAGTGAATCAAATCGTTTTTGCTTCGATTGTGTCTTGTATACTTCTATAAGATCTAAGCAATTGAACAACTCTCTAACTAGTTCATTTGAGTCATTTGAACTAGTTATGGTGAAGAAGAATATGGTTAATATGGAAGTGCTCATATGGCTAACCATTTGGTTAACTACTGTTGAACCAACGAATGTACATGTTTGGGTACGGTTACACAAACCTAAAACGTGCATTTCATTTGTGTGTAACAAGCTAATTTTTCGATCTAACGGTTGAAAGATATTAGCTTGAATCTAATCAGGTTTTCATCGAACGGTGAATATTGAATGCTTTGTTACTAAGCTAACATTGATTGCAAACCCTGATTTGAAAGACTATATAAAGGAGAACTCTAGCAACTGGGAAACCTAATCCCCACACCTCCTGTGTGATATTAGTTGTATAAGCTAGAGTCGATTCTCCTTTAACCTTAGGTTTCTACCGAGACCCTGTAGGTTAACGACTTGAAGACTTTATTGGGATTGTGAAGCTAGACCAATACTACTTTCTTGTAGCTGTGTGATCTGATCTTGTTGTTTCTATCGTATTGAGTATAATCGTAATGATTGGCTTGAGATTATATCTCCGATAGTCAAGATATAAAAGTAATCACAAACACCTTCGTCTCATCGTTTGTGATTCCACAATATCTTCTTTCGCCGCGTCGATTAAGATTATTGTGAGGTGATTGATAATACTAGGCTGTTCTTCGGGAATATAAGTCCGAGTTATCAATTGGTTCCTGTTCACCTAGATTTATCAAAAGACAGAACAAAAAGTCATAGGTATTTATGTGGGAGACATATTTATCTATTACTGTAGACTTTTCTGTGTGATACAGATTTGTTTATTAAAGTCTTCGATTTTGGGTCGTAGCAACTCTTAGTTGTGGGTGAGATCAGCTAAGGGAATCAAGTGCGTAGTATCGTGCTGGATCGGAGACGTAAGGAGCGCAACTGTACCTTGGATCAGTGTGAGATTTATTGGGGTTCAACTACAGTCCAGACCGAAGTTAGTTTGTAGTAGTCTAGTGTCTGTAGCGGCTTAATACAGTGTGTGTTCAATCTGGACTAGGTCTTGGGGTTTTTCTGTATTTGCGGTTTCCTCGTTAACAAAACTTCTAGTGTCTGTGTTATTTCTTTTCCGCATTATATTTTGTTATATAATTGAAATATCACAGATTGTGCGTTTGAATCAATCAATTGGGAAATCCGACCTTTGGTTGTTGATTGAAATTGATTGATCCTTGAACATTGGTCTTTGGTACCGTTCAAGTGATTTCTCTTGTATTCAATTAGACTCACAGATTTCTATTTGCTTGAGTAAGAATTGAATCGAGAAAGAGAGATATAACTCCTTGATATACTTTATTAAGATTGAGTCTAGTTGATTCTCTTGAAAGTATATTAGAGTTAGTCCATACAGATTCCTAATCGAAATATTGGGTGTGGTTGTTGTACCCCTGATTTTTCAATTGGTATCAGAGCAGGCAAACACGTTTAAAGACCTTATAAGTATGTGTTTGTAGCGATCTGACTCTATGGACAAGAGTACTATCTCTGATAAACGCGTCACCAGAAACAAAAGTTCTGTCTCGTCTATTTCTATTAAAAAGAAAGATTCTTCAATCTCAAATATAGACGAACCTTGTGTTCAAACAAGACATACAGACTCCAACATGTGTTATTCCGATTACCCTTCAAAAGAGTCTATCTCTATTAATGAACGGGAAACAGCTGAAGAGAGTGAATTGATTCTAAATCTTGTTAGAATCCAAGCTGATAGATTTAATCGGTTGAAACATCATGTCAATGTTATTCTTGGTGTAGTAAGAGACTGTAATTTCAAAGAAAATACTGAAGATCATTCTTCACGTATGGTTCTCGAGGCAAGCCTCAAAAAGTATGCTTTGGAAATAAAACATCGCTTGAGTAAACTCTCTATTCAAGGATGCTCTAAGCAGTCTAATATACCATGTACTTCTGCTACAACCGAAAAGTTCCACTCAAGTAAAATCAAAATCCCTTCCTATCAGAAAAGATGTGTTAGTCTCCTCCTCTAATCAAGGAAGTTCTACATCACACAGAAGGAAGAAATCTCTTAACGAGACTGTTAAGACTGTACTATCTAATCACTCTTGTGATCAGAAAGTATGTCTCTTTTGTGAGGCAAAAAGTTCTGTTAAACAAAAGGGGAACTCTAGGTTGAATAAACATTCTTTTGTTCAACTTCAACACACCTTAGACTTAATTCTCAAAGGTGTAACTGACATTCGTATGTCTAAACCAATTGGTTTTCGTACTTACCATGTGTATGCTACCAGGAAGGTCAGTTCAATGAGTTCCTCGAATACTCAGAAGCAGAACAGTCGTCTTAACAAAAATTGTCTAAGGAAATATCAAGTTTTGTCTTCTGTTAACATAGAAGATAACGTTACCTTAGGTGAGAACAAAATTCCAGGAGAAAGGAGCAAAAGTGATGATGTTAATGATAACCTGAAGGAAATGATTAAAGGTTATAAAGAAACCATCAACAGATTGTCTATCCTCTCAAGATAAAAATCTTCTGGTAAGGACTCAAACTATGTCTCGTATTTTGATGACAGTAAGTTTTATGGTAATTTCTCACATCAAAAGGGATCCCTTTCTAGATTCGAAAGGAAAAAGAGATTTGATCATAAACACAATCCTCTTAATGAGCTAAGAGCTCATACTTGTGTTAATTAATTACAAGGGTTAAGAGCTTGCTCATAAAAAATCCTGTTGAGCAAGAGGTGTAAAAATCAGGTATACTGTGGCAATTTTGTGTTCTGCTTAGTTGAGCTACCTTCTTATCGTTTATAGCTAAACTAGTGTCTGCAGACAATATTGCCTAAAAGTATTTATTGTGTCTAGTATCGTTTCTCTATTTTAATGCAATTCTTATTGCATCTACGTTGCCTGCTACATTTGTGCTCTAAATTGCTTCTCCGAAGTTATGAAATTTATTGAGCCATTTACAAAAATTTCATGTAGTAGAGTTTTGTTATAAAACCTTGTTTGGGTCATGTTGTATTCGTATGTGTACCCGTGTTACCATTTCGAGTCAACTGCTTGAAAACCCTAAAAAGTACCTTCCCTAAGAAACCATTAAATACCAAACCTCTGATTCACGTTTGCATACTCTGGGTTATTTTGTGGTTTGTCAAAAATGTCATCCTCTTCATCTTCACGTTTTGATGGCTTTGCGAGAGGCTTTCTTGATAAAGGTATTGGTTTTGAGTCCAAAGGGAGGAATAAAAGAACCCTAGTTAAAGATGATCATCCCAATGCCTCGTGTTACTATTCCTACACACATGAGGATATTGAGAATGGGGATATGGTCTCTGCTGAAGTGGTTCATGATTTTCTTAAATACTTTAAGGAAGAAAAACTTTAGCTTGTTGATACTTCGAAAAGTCTTAATGTGTTAAGAACTGAGTTGGAAAAGGTTACTTTTGACCTTGGTCTCATAAAAGCACAAGTTAATGACATTCTCAATGAAGATATCTTTTCTAAAGATGCATTAGATGCTGTCAATCACAAGTTCAAAGACCTCAAGACTCATGAGGATAGTGAACCGTCTATTTGACACAAGTTCGTGTTCGACTTTGGCTAGAAGTCCGCCTTGTTTTTTAGCTTGTTGATTTTATTTGCCTAGTGTTAGAGCATTGCTCGGCCGAACTCGCATGCGTTGCTATCTCAAGCATGTTTGTCAATGTTAGTGATCAAAACTATAAGTCTTGATTTCTAGCCTATTATAGCTAAAGTTCTCGGACTAGGATAGAAAGTGTAGTTGAGCTCAAGACTCCATGGCAATCATCATACAAGACGAAGGACTACTCAAGGAACTAGTGGAACTTCATCGACTAAAAGGTATGTGGACTTGAACTTATCTGTCACTCTAAAGTCTATTTACTCTATCTCCTATTCTTGAGACAAAAGTCGTTTTGATATATAGACTTTCATTATACACATTTGCTATTTTGAGCCGAGTTTAACTCGCCTATCTATTTCTCGAAATATGTGTTGGTAAGCTTTCGCTTTAGCCAAATTCATCTTTACCTAGTGACGAATGTCATGTTATGTTTCAATCACTTTGAAAATTGCTTTGACGAAAAAATGGTCTGTGAATAACGGCTATATAACGTCCTCTGAAATGTTTCAATGATTGAAATGAGAGTTTAGATTACATAACCATTGGTAGGATATAAGCATTGTTGCGGAAACACATATATGTATAAGTCCTTATTCCTTGAACCAAAGTTTGCGAACTTTGTTGATCAAGAGAAACGGAATGTGGCGTGAGCCAAGTCCGCGAACTGGCGGAGGTTCTTGACCCGAGAATTTCTGCTGGAGTTTGTGAACTCCTTCCGTGAGCTTAAGTCCGCGAACCCAGTCCGCGAACTTGAGTAGGTTATATATAAAATCGGTTGTTCTTGAACTCATGTTTATATAAACTAAGGAATGCTTTTGCAAACCGTGGCTATAAAGTTCATGAACCGATTCGAGTGAGTCAAACCGTTTTTGCTTCGATTGTGTCTTGTGTAGTTACATAAGATTTAAGCAATTGAACAACTCTCTAACTAGTTCATTTGAGTCATTTGAACTAGTTATGGTGAAGAAGAATATGGTTGATATGAAATTGCTCATATGGCTAACCATTTGGTTAACTATTGTTGAACCAACAAATGTTAATATTTGGGAATGGTTACATAAACCCAAAATTGGACATTTCATTTGTATGTAACAAGCTAAGGTTTCAATCCAACGGTTGAGAAATATTAGCTTGAATCTAATCAGGTTTTCATCTAACGGTGAATATTGAATGCTTTGTTACCAAGCTAACATTGATTGCAAACCCTGATTTGAAAGACTATATAAGGGAAAACTCTAGCAACTTGGAAACTTAATCCCCACACCTTACGTGTGATACTAGTTGCATAAGCTAGAGTCGATTCTCCTTTAACCTTGGGTTTTCTTCTCTAAACCAGGTTAACGACTTAAAGACTTCATTGGGATTGTGAAGCCAGACCGATACTACTTTTCTTGTAGTTGTGTGATCTGATCTTGCTGTTTTTATCGTACGAGTACAATTGGAATATTTGGCTTGAGATTTATATCTCCGATAGGCAAGATAGAAAAGAAATCACAAACACTTCGTCTCATCGTTTGTGATTCCGCAATATCTTTTTTCGCTGCGTCGATTAAGATTATTGTGAGGTGATTGATAATACTAGGCTGTTCTTCGGGAATATAAGTCCGGGTTATTAGTTGGTTCCTTTTCACCTTGATTTATCAAAAGACGGAACAAAAAATCGTAGGTATATTCGTGGGAGACGAATTTATCTATTACCGTAGACTTTTCTGTGTGATACAGATTTGTTTATTAAAGTCTTCGAATTTGGGTCGTAGCAACTCTTAGTTGTGGGTGAGATCAGCTAAGGGAATCAAGTATGTAGCATCCTGCTGGAATTAGAGACTTAGAAGCATAACTGTACCTTGGATCAGTGTGAGATTGATTGGGATTCAACTACAGTCTAGACCGAAGTTAATTTGGAGTAGGCTAGTGTCTGTAGCGGCTTAATACAATGTGTGTTCAATCTGGACTAGGTCCCGGGGTTTTTCTGCATTTGCGGTTTCCTCATTAACAAAATTAAATTATCGTGTTATTTCTATTTCCGCATTATATTTGTTTATATAATTGAAATATCAAAGGTTGTGCGTTGTTCAATCAATTAGAATATCCGACCTGTTGGTTGTTGATTTAAATTGATTGAGACTCGGATATTGGTCTTTGGTACCATCCGAGTTATCTCTCTAGTATTTGATAAAGACTCGCAGATTTCTATTTGCTTGAGTATATATCAAATCGAGAGATTGAGATTTAAACTCTTTGATATACTTTTTGTCTAGATTAAGTCTGACTGTCTAGTTGATTCTCTAGAAAGTATATTGGAGTTTGTCCATACAGATTGTTAAGCGAAATATTGGGTGTGGTTGTTGTACCCCCGCTTTTTCAATTGGTATCAAAGCAGGCAAACACATTAAAGACCTTATAAGTCTGTGTTTGTAGCGATCTGGTTATGGACGAGTCTATCTCTAATAACGTACCAGTTCATAAATTACCAGATGATTTTCAAAGCTTGGATTCACCGGAGAGGAATGTCACATCTAGGTCAGTATCTAAATATTCTCTTAATTTAAAACATGTTGAAGTCTGGGAAACACGCCTAGAAGAACAGTTGGATGAACTTTCTGATGAAGGTGATTCAGATATTGATAGAGATGTTGATGAGGAAGTCTCTGAGTATGTGAAGGTTTTGAATTTGTTGGAAAAAAAGAAGATGACAACTTCTCATGTCACTCGTCTTCTGACTCCTCTATGTCGAGAAAACAAGAAATTGAGCAGATGTTACGCAGGTGTTTATGTTTCGAATCGTTCTAACGAATCGATCCTCAAGGATTCTGAGGAAAACCTACGTAATTAGTTTTGATGACCGAGAAAGCGCTTATCTCGCTCGAGAAAAACGCCTTGAGGCTGATTTAGCTGCTGCTCTTGATAAAATCAAGATGTTAGAGGAGGACTTGAAAA